>SJYC01093363.1:0-79940 GCA_006408675.1 Madoqua kirkii | reverse complement strand
TAGCAGGTGACAATTGTCGCAGTGGGTAAAAATTTTCATAGCAGGTGACAACTGTTGGGGCAGGTGACATTTTTCATAGCAGTTGACAATTTTCATAGAAACTGACGATTGTCAGGTAACAATTTTCATAGCAGGTGACAAATGTGGCAGAAAGTGTACATTGTCATAGCACATGACTATTGTTGTGGCGGGTGACAGTTTTCATGGCAGCTGACAATTGTTGTGGCATGTGACAATTTTCATAGCAGCTGACAATTGTCATGATGGGTGACAATTTTCATAGTAGGTGACAATTGTCATAGCTGGTGGCGGGTGACAATTGTTGTGACTGGTGAAAATTTCATAGCAGGTGACAATTTTCATAGCAGGTGAAAATTGTCATAGCAGGTCCAATTGTCATGGCGGGTGACTATTGTCATAGCATGTGAAAATTGTTGCATCTTTTGTCAACTGTTGCAGTGGGTGACAATATTGATAGCAGGTGACAATTCTCATAGCAGGTGACAATTGTCACGACGGGTGAAAAATGTCACGGTGGGTGAAAATTTCATAGCAGGTGACAATGTTCATAGCAGGTGAAAATTGTCAAGGTGGGTGACAATTGTCACGGCGAGTTATAATTTTCATAGCAGGTGACAATTTTCATAAAAACTGACAAAATCAGGTAATAATTTTCATAGCAGATGACAATTGTGGAGGCAGGAGATCAGTGTCATAGCAGGTGAAAACTGTCATAGTGAGTGACAATTTTCATAGCAGGTGAATATTGTCATAGCAGGTGGGGGTGACAATTGTCATGGCTGGTAAAAATTTCATTGCAAGTGACGATTTTCATAGCAGGTGAAAATTTTCATAGCAGGAGACAATTATCATAGCAGGTGACAATTTTCATAGCAGGTGAAAATTATAGCAGGTAACAATTATTACGGTGAGTGACAATTTTCATAGCAGGTGACAATTTCTGCAACAAGTGACAATTGTCAAAGAAGGTGACAACTGTCATGACAGGTGACACTTTTCATAGCAGGTGACAGTTGTCACTGTTGGTGACAATTGTTATAGCAGGTGACAATTGTTGCTGTGGGTGACAATTTTTATAGCAGGTACAATTGTCATAGCCGTTGACAATTATAGCAGTTGACAATTGTGTCGGCTGGTGACAAATTTCATAGCAGGTGACAATTTTAACAATAGGGGACAATTTTCAAAGCAAGTGACAATTGTCATGGCAGGAGACAATTGTCATAGCAGGTGAAAATTTTCATAGCAGGTGACAATTGTCATTGCAGTTGACAATTGTCATGGCAGGTGATAATTTTCAAAGCAGGTGACAATTGTCCTGGTGGATGACAATTGTTGTGGTAGTTGACAATTTTAATAGCAGGTGACTATTGATATTTATGGTGACAATTGTCACGTCGAGTGACAATTGTCGTGGCTGGTGAAAATTGTCACGTTGAGTGACAATTGTCTTGGTAGGTGACAATTTCCATAGCAGGTGACAATTTTCATAGAAACTGACAATTGTCAGGTAAAATTCTCACAGCAGGTGACAATTGTGGTGGCGTGTGACCACTGTCATAACAGGTGACAAGTCTCGGGGCGGGTGACAATTTTCATAGCAGGGGACAATTGTCATAGCAGGTGGTGGTTGACAATTGTCATGGCTGATGAAAATTTCATAGCACATGACAATTTTCATAGCAGGTTACAATTTTCATAGCAATTGGCAATTATAGTAGGTGACAATTGTCGAGACAGGTGACAATATTTGCAAGGGGTGGCAATTGTCAAAGCAGGTGAAAATTGTCATAGCCGGAGACAATTGTCATATAAGTGACAATTTTCATAGCAGATGACAATTATAGCAAGTGATAATTGTCGCGGTGGGTGATAATGGTCATAGCAGGTGGCGATTGTCATAGCAGGTGACCATTTTCACGGCGGGTGACAATTGTCTTAGCAGGTGACAATTGTGGCAAGTGACAATTTTCATAGCAGCTGACAATTATCATAGCAGGTGGTGGGAGACAATTGTTGTGGCTGGTGAAAATTTCATAGCAGAATAAATTTGTCATAGCAGGTGACAATTTTCATAGCAGGTGAAAATTATAGCAGGTGACAATTGTTGTGGCAGTTGACAATTGTCATAGCAGGTGAGAATTTCCACCAAGGGGGACAATGGTCATAGCAGGTGAAAATTATCATGGCCAGTGACAATTTTCATAGCAGGTGACAAGTTCTTAGAAACTGACAAATGTCAGGTGAAAATTATCATAGCAAGTGACAATTGTGGCAGCGGGTGACCATTGTCTTAGTACGTGACAATTGTCGAAGCAGCTAACAACAGTCACGGCAGGTGACAATTTTCACGGCAGGTGACAATTTTCACAGCAGGTTACAATTGTAGTAGGGTTAACAATAGCAATAAAACGTGACAATTGTGTCAGCCGCTGACAATTTTCATACCAGATGGCAATTGTTGTGACGGGTGACTAATTTCATAGCAGGTGGAAGTTTTCATAGAAGCTGACAATTGTCAGGTGACAATTTTCATAGCAGGTGACAATTGTGGCAGCAGGTGACAATTGTCATAGAACATGACAATTGTTGCAGCAGCTGGCAATTGTCATATCAGGTGACAATTTTTGTGGCAGGTGACAATTTTCATAGCAGGTGTCAATTTTCATAGAAACTGACAATTGTCAGCTAACAATTTTAATAGCAGGTGACAATGTGGCGGGGGGTGACAATTGTCATAAAACGTGACAATTGTTTCAGTGTCTGACAATTGCCATATCAGGTGACAATTTTTGTGGCAGGTGACAATTTTCATAGCGGGTGTCAATTTTTATCGAAACTGACAATTGTCAGCTAACAATTTTCATAGCAGGTGACATTTGTAGAGGTGGGTGACAATTGTTGAGGTGGGTGACAACTGTCATAGCAGGGGACAATTTTCATAGCAGTTGAAAATAATCGCAAAAAGTGACAATTGTCGTGGCAGGTGAAAATTTTATAGCAGGTGAAAATGGTCATAGCAGGTGAATATTGTCATGGCGGGTGACAATTGTCGCTGCGGGTGACAGTTTTCATAGCAGGTGACAAATGTCGGGGCCAGTGACAATTTTCATAGCAGGTGACAATTTTCATAGAAAGTGACAATTGTCAGGTAACAATTGTCATAGCAGGTAACAATTTTCATTGTGGGTGACAATTGTTGAGGTGGGTGACAACTGTCATAGCAGGGGACAATTTTCATAGCAGTTGAAAATAATCGCAAAAAGTGACAATTGTCGTGGCAGGTGAAAATTTTATAGCAGGTGAAAATGGTCATAGCAGGTGAATATTGTCATGGCGGGTGACAATTGTCGCTGCGGGTGACAGTTTTCATAGCAGGTGACAAATGTCGGGGCCAGTGACAATTTTCATAGCAGGTGACAATTTTCATAGAAAGTGACAATTGTCAGGTAACAATTGTCATAGCAGGTAACAATTTTCATAGCAGGTGACAATTGGCATGGTGGGTGAAATTCTTGCAACGGGTGAAAATTTCAGACGAGGTGACAATGGTCATAACAGGTGAAAGTTGTCACGGAAGTGACATTTGTCACAGCGGGTGACAATTTTTATAGCAGGTGACAATTTTCATAGAAAGTGACAATTGTCAGGTAACAATTTTCATAGCAGGTGACAAATGTGGCAGCAGGTGAATATTGTCATAGCAGGTGACTATTGTTGTGGGTGACAATTTTCATAGCAGGTGACAACTGAAATAACGTGGTGGGTGACAACAGTCGTGGATGTTGAAATGTCATAGCAGGTGACAATATTCATAGCAGGTGACAATTGTCATAGCAGGTGACAATTGTCATGGCGGGTGACAATTGTTATAGCAGGTGACAATTGTCACAGTCGGTGACAATTGTTATAGCAGGTGACAATTGTGGCAGTTGACAATTTTCATAGCAGGTGACAATTGTCATAGCAGGTGGCATGTGACATTTTCATAGCAGGTGACAATTGTCATAGCAGGTGACAGTAGTCTTAGCAGGTGACAATTTTCACAATGGGTGACAAATGTCAAAGCAAGTGACAATTGTCCAGGTGGGTGACAGTTTAAATAGCAGGTGACAATTGTCATAGCAGGGGACAACTGTCATAGCAGATAACAATTGACGCAGCAGGTGACAATTGTCGCAGCAGGTGACAATTGGCATGGTGGGTGACAATTGTTATAGCAGGTAACAATTGTCATGGTCGGTGACAATTGTCATAGCAGGTGACAATTGTCAATTGTTGCGGTGGGTGACAATTGTCACAGTGGTTGACAATTGTCACGGTGGGTTTCAATTGTCACGATGGGTGACAATTGCCATAGCAGGTGACCATTTCGTGGCAGTTGACAATTGTCATAACAATTGACAGTTGTCATTGCAGGTGAAAATTGTCGCGTCACATGACAATTGTGATGGCAGGTGAAAATTGTCACAGAACGTGACCATTGTTGCAATGGTTGTGTACTGTCGCGGCGGGTGACAACTGTCATAGCAGTTTACAGTTTTCATGTCGGGTGGCAGTTGTCATAACACGTGACATATTTGTGGATGGTAACAATTGCTGAGGGGGGTGACAATTGTCATTGCAGGTGATAAATTTCATAGCAGGTGACAATTGTCACGGCAGGTGACAATTTTCATAGCAGGTGACAAGTTTCATAGAAACTGACAATTGTCAGGTGAAAATTTTCATAGCAGGTGACAATTGTGGCGGTGGGTGACCACTGTCATAGCACATGACGATTGTCATGGTGGCTGACAATTGTCGTGGCAGGTGACAATTGTCAAAGCAAAAGACATTTGTCATAGTGGATGACAACTGTCACGGCATGTGACAATTGTCACAGCAGATGTCAATGGTTGCAGTGGGTCACAATTTTCATAGCAGGTGACAATTGTCATGGCGGGTGACAATTGTTGAGGTGAGTGACAATCGTCATAGCAGGTGATAATTTTCATAGCAGGTGAAAATTGTCATTGTGAGTGACAATTGTCATGCAGGGTAACAATTGTCCTAGCAGATGACAATTGTTGCATTGCGTGACAATTGTCATCGCAGGTGAAAATATTCATAGCAGGTGACAATTGTCATAGCAGTTGACAGTTGTCATTGCAGGTGAAAATTGTCACATCTCATGACAATTGTGGTGGCAGGTGAAAATTGTCACAGAACGTGACCATTGTTGCAATGGTTGTCAACTGTCATGTCGGGTGACAATTGTCATACCATGTGACATTTTCGTGGCAGGTGACAATTGCTGAGGCGGGTGACAATTGTCATTGCAGGTGATAATTTTCATAGCAGGTGACAAATATTGCAGTGGGAGACAATTGTTGGGACGAGTGACAGGTGCAATAGCGGGTGATAAATTTCATAGCAGGTGACAATTGTCATTGTGGGTGACAATTGTCATGGTGGGTGGTGGGTGACAACTGTCTTGGTAAAAATTTCATAGCAGATGACAATTTTCATAGCAGGTGACAATTGTTGTGGTGGGTGACAATTGTCATAGCAGGTGACAATTTTTGCCACGGGTGACAATTGTCAAAGCAGGTGACAATTTTCCCAGCGTGTGACAGTTTTCAGAGCAGGTGACAATTGTCACGGCGGGTGATAATTGTCATAGCAGTTGAAAATTGTCACAGCAAGTGGCAATTGTTATAGCAGGTGACATTTGTTGGGGTGGGTGATAATTTTCATAGCAGGTGACAATTGTCATAGCAGGTGAAGGTTGACAATTGTCGTGGCTAATGAAAATTCGTAGCAGGTGACAATTTTCATAGCAGGTGATAATTTTTATAGCAGGTGGCAATTGTCATAGCAGGTGACAATTTTCATAGCAGGTGATAATTTTTATAGCAGGTGACAATTGTCATGGCAGGTGACAATTCCTGGGGTGGGTGACAATTGTCACATTGGTAACAATTGTCATAGCAGGTGACAATTGTTTCGGCAGGTGACAACTGGCATAGCAGGTTACAATTGTCATAGCAGGTGACAATTGTCCCGTCTGGTGACAATTTTCATAGCAAGTGGCCATTTTCATAGAAGCTGACAATTAGGTGACCATTTTCATAGCAGATGACAATTTTCATGGCAACTGACAATTGTTCTGATGGGTGACAATTGTCATAGCAGGTGACAATTGTGGCAAGTGACAATTTTCATAGCAGCTGACAATTATCATAGCAGGTGGCAGGAGACAATTGTTGTGGCTGGTGAAAATTTCATAGCAGAATAAATTTGTCATAGCAGGTGACAATTTTCATAGCAGGTGAAAATTATAGCAGGTGACAATTGTCATGGCAGTTGACAATTGTCATAGCAGGTGACAATTTCCACCAAGGGTGACGATTGTCATAGCAGGTGACAATTTTCACAATGGGTAACAATTGTCACAGAAGCTGAAAATTGTCATGGCGGGTGACAATTGTTATAGCAGGTGACAATTGTTGAGGTTAGTGACAATTGTCATAGCAGGTGAGAATTGTTACAGCGGGTGGCAATTGTCATGGCAGGTGAAAATTTTATAGCAGTTGACAATGGTCATCGCAGGTGTATATTGTCGTGGCAAGTGACAATTGTCACTGTGGGTTACAATTTGCAAAGCAGGTGATAAATGTCGGGGCCGGTGACAATTGTCATAGCAGGTGACAATTGTCATAGCAGGTGACAATTGCCTTGACCTGTAATAATTGGCATGGTGGGTGAAAATTTCATACCAGGTAACAATGGTCATAGCAGGTGAAAGTTGTCGCAGCAGGTGACAATTGTCGCAGCGGGTAAAAATTTTCATAGCAGGTGACAACTGTTGGGGCGGGTGACATTTTTCATAGCAGGTGACAATTTTCATAGAAACTGACGATTGTCAGGTAACAATTTTCATAGCAGGTGACAAATGTGGCAGAAAGTGAACATTGTCATAGCACATGACTATTGTTGTGGCGGGTGACAGTTTTCATGGCAGGTGACAATTGTCGTGGTGCGTGACAATTGTCATAGCAGGTGACAATTGTCGCAGTGGTTGACAATCCCTGAGGCGGGTGACAACTGTCCTATCAGGTGATGATTTTCATAGCAGGTGACAATTTTCGCAGTGGGTGAAAATTGTTACATCAGGTAACAATTGTTGCAGTGGGTGACAATTATAGCAGGTTTCAGTTGTCATAGCAGGTGACAATTGTTGCAGCAGGTGACAAATTTCATCGAATGTGACAACTTTCATAGAAGCTGACAATTATCAGGTGACAATTTTCATAGCCGGTGAGAATTGTGGTGGCATGTGACAATTGTCTTAGCACGTGAAAATTGTCACAGCGACTGACAATTTTTCTGGTGAGTGACAATTGCCACAGGACATGACAGTTGTCACGGTGGGTGACAATTTTCATAGCAAGTGACAATTGTCATAGAAGGTGGTGGGTGACAATTGTCACGGCTGGTGCAAATTTCATAGCAGGTGACAATTTTCATAGCAGGTGACAATTTTTATATCAGGTAACAATTATAGCAAGTGACAATTGACACGGCAGGTGACAATTTTTCATAGCAGGTGACAATTGTTGGGTGCAGTGAACATTTTCATAGCAGGTGACAATTTTCATAGAAACTCACATTGTCAGGTAACAATTTTGATAGCATGTGACACTTGTGGCAGTCAGTGACCATTGTCATAGCAGGTGACATTGTTGCGATGGGTGACAATTTTCATAGCAGGTGACAACTTTCATAGTGGGTGAAATTTTTCATAGCAGGTGACAATTGTCATGGCAGGTGACAATTTTTGCAAAGGTGACAATTGTCCTGGTGGGTGACAATTTTCATAGCAAGTGAAAATTGTCAGAGCAGGTGGCGGGTGACAATTTTCGTGGATGGTGCAAATTTCATAGCAGATGACAATTTTCATAGCAGGTGACAATTTTTGTAGCAGGTGACAATTATATCAATGACAATTGTTGCGGTGGGTGACAATTGTCATAGCAGGTAACAATTGTCATAGCATGTGGCAGATGATAATTTTCGTGGCTAGTGCAAATTTCATAGCAGGTGTCAATTTCATAGCAGGTGATAATTTTTATAGCAGGTGACAATTATAGCAGGTGACAATTGCCACAGCGAGTGACAATTTTCATAGCAGGTGACAATTTTCATAGAAGGTGACAATTGTCATAGCAGGTGACAATTTTCATAGCGGGAGAAAATAGTCACGTCAGGTGACAATTGTCACGGTGGGTGAAAATTTCATAGCAGCTGCCAATGGTCATAGCAGGTGAATATTGTCATTGTGGGTGACAACTGTCGCTGCGGGTGGCAATTTTTATAGCAGGTGACAATTGTCATAGAAACTGACAATTGTCCAGTAACAATTTTCATAGCAGGTGATAATTGTCATAGATGTCAATTTTCATAGCAGGTGACAATTGTCATTGCAGATGAGAATTGTCATTGCAGGTGACAATCACCATGTCACGTGACAATTGTCATTGTAGGTAACAATTGTCATAGCACATGACAATTTTTGCAGCGGTTGACAACTGTCGCGGCAGGTGATAGTTTTTTTAGCAGGTGACAATACCGCGGCGGGTGAAAATTTTATAGCAGGTGACAATGATCATAGCAGGTGAAAATTGTTGTGGTGGGTGTCAATTGTCACAGTGGGTGACAATTTTCATAGCAGGTGACAATTTTCATAGAAGCTGACGATAGTTAGGTGACAATTTTCATAGAAGTTGACAATTGTTGCGGCGGGTGACAATTTTCATAGCAGGTGACAATTGTCATAGCAGGTGACAATTGTCGCAGCAGGTGTCAATTGTCGCGGCGGGTGAAAATTTTATACCAGGTGACAATGGTCATAGCAGGTGAAAATTGTTGCTGTGGGTGACAATAGTCATGGTGGGTGACAATTTTCATGTGACAATTGTCATAGCAGGTGACATTTGTCAATCATTGTGGAGGGTGACAATTGTAGTGGTTGACAATTGTCACGGCAGGTTTCAATTGTCGCAACGGGTGACAATTGCCATAGCAGGTGACCATTTCGTGGCAATTGACAATTGTCATAGCGGGTGACATTTGTCAATTGTCGCTGCAGGTGACAATTGTCATAGTGGGTGACAATTGTTGTTGCAGGTGACAATTTTGTGGTGGGTGACATTTGTCATAACAGGTGACAATTGTTGTGGCATGTGACAATTGTCACGATGGGTGACAATTGTCATAACGTTTGACAATTGTTGCAGCTGGTGACTGTTTGCATAGGAGGTGAGAATTGTCATGGTGGGTGACAATTGTTGTGGCAGGTGACAATTGTCCTTGCAGGTGACAATTGTCATAGCAGGTAACACTCCTTTTGGATTGCGGAGGGACACGGGGTTTCTCTAATGTTGGGATGGGGGGGGCTGGGAACTTCTTGGGTCACAGCAAGTGTTTGAAGGAGCCTTTCAAAGTTCAAGAGGGAACGGGTATTTTCCCCAGAGAAGCCATAGCGGACAAGGCCCTCACCCCGCCTGTAGGACAGAAGCTTCTGGTTTCTCTTGAGTTGAGGTGGGGTCTTCTCGAGTTATGAGTGGAATCCCAGGGACCCGCCCCTGTAGCCTTAGGAGAGGATTTCTCCCTGTGAATTGCGAGGCGTCTCTTGGGATTCCTCACCAGTCGTCACTGGGTCCTCAGTCCTTGTCAGGTGCTGAGGCTGGTGCCTGAGCTTTCCTCATCCATGCTGACATAGGTGTTGGTGTTCCCCTGGAGCCCCCACAGGGGAGTCTGGCCACCTCTTGCATGGCGACAGGCATGACCACTTTTCTTCCCAGCTGTAGCATCAGAGTCCAGCACCCATCTAGTGGACACAGGATCTGTGGCTGGCCCTCGAGGTACCAGTGGGCTGTCAAACTTACCAGTGTGTTGAAAATCGAGCCTCAGGGTGAGATTCGAGGCAGTGGAGGGCAGTCAGGTTCATCTGGAGTGGACAAGGCATTTGGGCATCTTGGGGAATGGTGGCCTGACACCTGAGTGTCCTCCTGATTCTCCTGGTTCGAGCACCTCCTCTTAGGATGAGATGGGAGTGCCAGGAGTCCATTCCCAAAGGAGCAGGGAAAGGGTCCCTCATCTGGACCTCAGCAGGGGAAAGTGGGGCTCCTCTTGAGTCGTGGTGGGACTCTTGGTGTTCCTTTCAAATTGGGATGGATGGGGCAGGCAAATTCTTGGGTTACAGCAAGGGTGTGAAGGAGCATTTCGAGGTCCAAGAGGGAAGGGGTGATTTCCCCTGAGAGGCCGCAGCGGACACAGGCCTCACCCCACCTGCATGCGAGGAACTTCTGTTTTCTCTTGAGTTATGATAGGGACCCCAGGGACCAGTCCCTGTGGCCTCAGGAAAGGCCAGTCTCCATGCGAGTTGGGAGGCACCTCTGGTGATTTCTCCCCAGTCGTCGCTGGGTCCTCAGTCCTCCTCTGGTGCTGAGGCCGGTGCTTGAGCTTGCCTCGCCCATGCTGACTTATGTCTTGGGGTTCCCCTGAGCCCCTAATGGGAGTCAGGCCTAGTCTCGCCTGGAGATGTGCACGACCGCATTCCTCCCAGCAGCAGCAGCATTGTCCTGCTCCCCATCAGGCAAACACAGGAATCTGTGGTTTGCACTTTAGGTACCCCAGGGCTGTCACACTTGCCAATGTGTAGGGAGTCGAGCCTCAGGGTGACAGTCTAGGCAGTGCAGGGCAGTCAAGTGCATCTGGAGAGGGTGAGGCATTTGGGGGTCTTAAGGAATGGTGACCGGACTCCTGAGGCCCCTCCCTACTCTCCTGGTGCAAGCGACTCCTCTTGGGATGTGAGGGAATACCGGGAACCCTTTCCCGATGGAGCAGGTAAAGGGGCCCTCATCTAGAGCTGAGCACGGGAAAACAGAGTTCCTCTTGTGTCACGGCAGTACCCGCGGTGCTCCTCTTGAATGGGGACGTGTGGGTCAGGTAAGTACATGAGTCACAGTAACTGTGTGAAGGACACTTTCGAGGTCCAAGAGTGAAGGGGGGATTTTCCTCGAGACGCCACAGCAGACAAGGGCCTCAATCTACCTGCAGGGTAGAACTTCTGTTTTTTTCTCGAGTTGCAGCAGGGTTCTGTTAAGTTAGGATGTGGACCCCAGAATCTCACCCCTGTGGCCTCAGGACAGGCCAGTCTCTGAGCGAGTTGCGAGGCGCCACTGAGGATTCCTCCCCAGTCGTCACTGGGTCCTGAATCATCATCCGGTGCTGAGGCAGGAGCCTGAGATTGCCTCGCCCATGGTGACATAGGTATTGGCATTCCCCTGGAGCCCCCACAGTGGGATCAGACCTCTTCTCGCCTGGAGACATGCACGAGTGCTTTCCGCCCCAGCTGCATCAGCACTGTCCAGCTCCCTGTCAAGCAGACACAAGGATCTGTGGCATTCACTCGAGGTATGCCATGGCTGTCACACGTGCCAGTGTGTTTGGAGTGGAGCCTTGGGGTGACAGCGGAGGCAGTGCAGGGCAGTCAGGTGCATCTGGAGTGGACGAGGCTTTTGGGGGTCTTGGGGAATGGTGGCCCGACCCCTGAGGTTCCTTCTGACACTCCTGGTGTGAGTGCCTCCTCTTGGGATGGGAGGGAGTGCTGGGAACCCATTCTCGATGGAGAAGGTAAAGGGCCCCTCATCTATAGCTGAGCAGGGGATAACGGGGCTCCTCTTGAGTCACCAGTGGAACCCTCAGGGTTCCTCTAGAGTGGGGCCAGGTGGGGTGAGAAACTTCTTGGGTCACAGCGAGGGTGTGAAGAAGCCTTTCAAGGTCCATGAGGGAAGGGATGATTTCCCCTGAGATGCCACAGAGGACAAGGGCCTCAACCCGCCTGCAGGGAAGGATTTCTGGTTTTTCCCAAGTTGTGGCGGAGTCCTCTCAAGTTACGTCGGGGACCCAAGGACCTGCCCCTGTGGCCTCAGGATAGGGCAGTCTCTGTCAGAGTTGAGAGGTGCCTCTGGGGATTCCTCCCCAGTCATCGTCGGGTTCTCAGTCTTTGTCTGGTGCTGAGGCCGGAGCCTGAACTTGCCTTGCTCATGATCACATAGGTCTTGGGGTTCCCCTGGAGCCCCAACAGGGGAGTCAGGACTCGTCTCGACTGGAGACGTGAACAGCAGCTTTCCTCGCCAGCTGCAGCAGCAGTGTCCGGCTCCCCGTCGAGCCAACACAGGGATCTATGGCTTGCCCTCGAGGTACCCCAGGGCTGTCACATGGGCCAGTGTGTCACAAGTCGAGGCTTGGGGTGACAGCCAAGGCAGTGCAAGGCTTTAGGTTCACCTGGAGTCAATGAGGTATTTGGGGGACTTGGGGAATGGTGGCTTGTTCCCTGAGGCTCCTCCCGACTCTACTGGTTCGAGAGCCTCCTCTCGCCATGCCAAGGCTGCCCCAGGAACCCTTTCCAGATGGAGCAGAGAAAGGGGCCCTCATCTGGAGCTGAGCAGGGGAAAATGGGGCTCCTCTTTAGTCGAGACGGGACCCTTGGGTTTTCTTTTGACTGAGGACGGGTGGGGCGGGAAACATCTTTGGTCACAGCAAGGGTGTGAAGAAGCCTTTCAAGGTCCAAGAGGGAAGGGGGGATTTCCCCCGAGATGCTGCAGAGGACAAGGGCCTCACTCTGCCTGCATGGGAGAAGTTTCTGGTTTTTCTCGAGTTGGGGCAGGGTCCTCCCAAACTATGACGTGGACCCCAGGGACCGGCACCTCTGGCCTCACGAGAGGCCAGTCTCTGTGCTAAATGAAAGGTCCCTCTGTGGATTCCTCCTCAGTCGTCGCCGTGTCCTAAGTCCTCATCTGGTGCTGAGGCCAGAGCCTGAGCTTGCCTTGCCTGTGCTGACATAGGACTTGGGGTTCCCCTGAAGCCCCCACAGGAAGTCAGGCCTCGATTCACCTGGAGACGTGCGTGGTGGCTTTCCTCCCCAGCTGCAGCAGCAGTGTCCAACTCCTTGTCGAGTGGACAAAGGGATCTGTGTCTTGCCCTCGATAAACCCCAGGGCTGTCACACGTGCCAGTGTGTCGGGAGTCGAACCTCGGGGTGACAGCAGAAGAATTGCAGGACAGTCAGGTGCATCTTGAATGGACGAGGCATTTGGGATTCTTGGGGAATGGTGTCCCGACGCCTGAGGCTCCTCCCGACTCTCCTAGTGTGAACGCCTCCTATTGTGATGTGATTGGGAGCTCCAGGAACCCTTTCCCAATGGAGCAGGTAAAGGGCCCCTCATCTGGATCTGAGCAGGGGAAAACGGGGCTAAACTTGAGTTGTGGCAGGACCCTCGGAATTTCTCTGGAGTGGGGATGGATGGGGCGGGGAACTTCTTGTGGCACAAAAATGGTGTGACGGAGCCTTACGAGGTCCAATATGCAAGGGGGGCTTTCCCCTGAGATGCCACAGTGGACAAGGGCCTCAACCCACCTGCAGGGTAGAAACTTCTGTTATTTCTCGAGTTGCGGTGGGATTCTCTTAAGTCAGGATGTGGACCCCAGGATCTTGCCCCTGTGGCCTCAGGACAGGCCAGTCTCTGAGCGAGTTTCGAGACACCTCTGAGGATTCCTCCCCAGTCATCACCGGGTCCTGAGTCATCGTCTGGTCCTGAGGCAGGAGCCTGAGATTGCCTCGCCCATGGCAACATAGGTCTTGGGGTTCCCCTGGAGCCCCCACAGTGGGATCAGACCTCTTCTCGCCTGGAGACATGCACGGGTGCTTTCCTTCCTAGCTGCAGCAACACTGTCCAGCTCCCTGTTGAGTGGACACAGGGATCTGTGGCATGCACTTGAGGTACCCCATGACTGTCACATGTGCCAGTGTGTTTGGAGTGGAGCCTCGGGGTGACAGCAGAGGCAGTGCAGGGCAGTCAGGTGCATCTGGAGTGGACGAGGCTTTTGGGGGTCTTGGGGAATGTGGCTCGACTCCTGAGGTTCCTCCTGACACTCCTGGTGTGAGTGCCTCCTCTTGGGATGCGAGTGCCGGGAACCCATTCTTGATGGAGAAGGTAAAGGGCCCCTCATCTATAGCTGAGCAGGGGATAACGAGGTTCCTCTTGAGTCACCAGCGGAACCCTCAGGGTTTCTCGAGAGTGGGGCTGGGTGGGGCGCTGGACTTCTTGGGTCACAGCAGGGGTGTGAAGAAGCCTTTCAAGGTTCATGAGGGAAGGGATGATTTCCCCTGAGATGCCACAGAGGACGCCTCAACCCGCCTGCAGGGTAGGAACTTCTGTTTTTTCTCGAGTTGTGGTGGGGTTTCCTTAAGTTAGGGTGTGGACCCCAGGATCTGGCCCCTGTGGCCTCAGTAGAGGCCAGTCTCTGGGCAAGGTGGGAGGCGCCTCTGGGGATTCCTCCCCAGTCGTCTCCTCATCCTCAGTCCTCATCTGCTGCTGAGGCCAGAGCCTGAACTTTCCTCGTCCTTAATGACATAGGTCTTCTCATACCCCTGGTGCCCCTACAGGGGCGTCAGACCACGTCTCACCTGAGGATGTTTTCAGCCGCTTTCCTCCCCAACTGAAGTAGCAGTGTCCAGCTCCCCATCGAGTGGACAGATGGATCTGTGGATTGCCCTTGAGGTACCCCAGGGCTGTCACATGTGCCAGTGTGTTTGTAGTCGAGCCTTGGGGTGACAGCTGAGGCAGTGCAGGGCAGTTAGGTGCATCTGGAGTGGACGAGGCTTTTGAGGGTCTTGGGGAATGATGGCCCGACCCCTGAGGCTCCTCCTACACTCCTGGTGCGAGCACCTCCTCATGGCATGTGAGGGGAGCACTGGAAAATCATTCCTGATGGAGCAGGTTAAAGGCCTCTCATCTGGAGCTGAGCAGGAGATAACGAGCCTTTTCTTGAGTTGCATTGGAACCCTCGGGGTTTCTCTAGAGTGGGTATGGGTAGGCCAGGGAACTTCTTGGCTCACAGCAAGGGTGTGAAGGAGCCTTTCGAGGTCCAAGTAAGAAGGGATGATTTTGCCCGAGATGCCACAGGAGACAATGGCCTCATCCCACTGAAGGAGAAAAGCTTCTGGTTTTTCCCGAGTTCTGGCAGGGTCCTCTTGAGTTGCATTGGGGACCCAGGGACCTGCCCCTGTGGCCTCAGGATAGGGCAGTCTCTGTTGGAGTTGAGAGGTGACTCTGAGGATTCCTCCCCAGTCATCACCAGGTTCTCAGTCTTTTTCTGTTGCTGAGGCTGGAGCCTGAGCTTGCCTTGCTTGTGATCACATAGGTCTTGGGATTCCCCTGGAGCCCCAAAAAGGGAGTCAGGACTCGTCTCGACTGGAGACGTGAATGGCAGCTTTCCTCACCAGCTGCAGCAGTATCTGGCTCCCCATCAATTGGACACAGGGATCTGTGCCTTGCCCTCGACGTTGCCCAGGGCTGTCACACGTGCCAGTGTGTCGGGAGTCGAACCTCGGAGTGACAGTCGAGTCAGTGCAGGGCAGTCAGGTGCATCTGGAGTGGATGAGGCCTTTGGGAGTCTTGAGAATGGTGGCCTGACTCCTGAGGCTCCTCCTGACTCTTCTGTTGTGAGCGCCTCCTCTTGGGATGCCAGGGGCGTGCCGGGAACTCTTTCCTGACAAAGCAGGGAAAGGGCCCCTCATCTGGAGCTGAGCAGGGAAAAACAGGGCTCCTCTTGAGTTGCAGCAGGACCCTCGGAGTTCCTCTCGAGTGGGTACGGGTGAGGCTGGGATCTCCTTGGGTCACAGCAAGGGTTTGAAGGAGCCTTTCGACATCCAATAGGGAAGGGGTGATTTCCCCCAAGATGCCTAAGCGGACAAGGGCCTCACCCTGCCTGCAGTGGAGAAGCTTGTGGTTTTTCTCAAGTTGCAGCGGGATACTCTTGCATTATTATGGGGACCCCAGGAACCCACCCCTGTGGCCTCAGGAGAGGCCAGGCTCCGTGAGAGTTGCCAAGTACCACTGGGGATTCGTCCCCAGTCATTGGTGTTTCCTCAGTCCTCATCTAGTGCTGAACCTGGACCCTGAGCTTGCTCGTTCGAGCTGCCATTGGCCTTGGGGTTTCCCCTGAAGCACACACAGAGCAGTGAGGCCTCGTCTTGCCTGGAGACATGCACGGCCACTTTCCTCCGCAGCTAAAGCAGCAGTGTTTGTCTACCTGTCGAGCACACACAGGGGTCTGTAACTTGCCAACAAGGTACACCATGGCTGTCACACAAGCCAGCGTGTCAGCAGTCGAGCCTCGGGGTGACAGTCAAGGCAGTGCAGGGCACTCAGGTTCATCTGGAGTATTCAAGGCATTTGGGTGTCTTGGGTAATGGTGACCTGACACCTGACACCTGAGGCTCCTTCTAACTCTCATGGTGCAAGACTTCTTCTTGGGTTGTGAGGAGAGAGACAGGAAGCCTTTTGCAATGAAGCAGGGAAGCAGCCTCTCATCTGTAGCTGTGCAGGGGAAAATGGGGCTCCTCTTGATTTGCAGCGTTATCCTCGAGGTTCCACTCGAGCAGGGGCGGGTGGGGCGGGGAAATTCTTGGGTCACAGCAAGAGTGTGAAGGAGCCTTTCAAGGTCTAAGAGGGAAGGGGTGATTTTCCACAGGACACCACAGCGGACAAGGGCCGCACCCTGCCTGCAGGGGAGAAGCTTCTGGCTTTTCACGAGTCACTGCGGGATACTCTCCAGTTACAACGGGGACCCCTTGGGCCTGCCTCTGTGGCCTCAGGAGAGTACAGTCTTCGGGCGAGTAGCTAGGCGCCTCTGGGGATTCCTCCTCAGTCATAGCCGGGTTTTGATTCCTTGTGTGGTGCTTAGGTCAGAGCCTAAGCTTGCCTCGCCTGAGCTGACATAGGTCTTGGGGTTCCCGTGGAGCCCCACAGAGGAGTCAGGCTTTGTCTCACTCGGAGACCTGCATGGCCGTTTTCCTCACCAGCTGCAGCAGCAGCGTCAGTCTCCCCGTCGAGCAGACACAGGGATCTGTGGTTTGCCCTCGAGGTACCACAGGGCTGTCACACGTGCCATTTTGTTGGGAGTCAAGCCTCGGGATGACAATCGAGGCAGTGCAGGGCAGTCGGGTTCACCTGATGTGCACGAGGCATTTGGAAGACTTTGGAAATGGTGGCCCGACCCCTGAAGCTCCTGCCAACTCTCCTAGGGAGAGGACCTACTCTCGGGATGCGAGGGGAGTGCCGGGTACCCTTTCCCGACAAAGCAGGGAAAGGGCCCCTTATCTGAAGCTGAGCAGGGTAAAACAGGGCTCCTCTTGGTTCGAAGCAGGACACACGGGGATCCTCTCAAGTGGAACAGGTGGGGCGGGGAAGATCTTGGGTCACAGCAAGGGTTTGGAGGAGCCTTTCAAGGTCCAAGAGGGAAGGAGTGATTTCCTCCAAGACGTTGCAGCAGACAAGGGCCTCACTGTGCCTGCAGGGAAGAAGCTTTTGGTTTTGCTCGAGTTTCGGCGGGACCACTTGAGTTATGATGGGGACCCCAGGGACGCACTCCTGTGGCCTCAGGAGAGGGGAGTCTCCCTGCCATTTGTGAGGCGCTTCTGTGGATTCCTCCCCAGTCATCACCGGGAATTCAGTCCTCGTCTGGTGCTGAGGCTGGAGCCTGAACTTGCCTTGCTCATGCTTACATAGGTCTTGCTGTTCCCCTGGAGCCCGCACAGGGGAGTCAGGCCTCGTCTCACCTGGAGACATTCACGGGCAATTTCGATCCCAGCTGCATCAGAAATGTTCAGCTCCCCATCGAGCGAACAAACGGATCTGTGTCTTGCCCTCGAGGTACCCCAGGGCTGTCACACATGCCAGTGTGTCGGATGTCGAGCCTCGGGGTGTCAGCCAAGGCAGTGCAGGGCAGTCTGGTTCATCAGCATTGGACGAGACATTTGGGGGTCTTGGGAAATTTTGGCCTGACCCCTGAGGCTCCTCCAGACTCTCCTGGTGTGAGTGTCTTCTCTTGGGATGTGAGGGGAGTGATGGAAACCCTTTCAAGACGAGCAGGGATAGGGCTTTTCATCGGGAGCTGAGCAGGGGAAAATGGGGCTCCTCTTGAGTTGCAGTGGCACCCTCGGGGTTCCTCTCATGAAGGGACAGGTGGGAAGTGGAATGTCTTGGGTCAGAGCAGGGGTGTGAAGAAGGCTTTCGACGTCCAACAGGAAAGGGGTTATTTCCCCCGAGATACCACAGTGGACAAGGGCCTCCCCCCACATGCAGGGGAGAAGCTTCTGGTTTTTCACGAGTTGCAGTGGGGTCCTCTGGAGTTACAACGGGGACCCCAGGGATCCGACTCTGTGGCCTCAGGAGAGGCCAGCCTGCATGCAAGTTGTGAAGCGCCTCTGGGGATTCCTGCCCAGTCATCGCTGGGTCCTCAGTCCTGTCTGGTACTGAGCCCAGAGCCTGAGCTTGCCTAGCTTGTGCTGACATAGCTCTTGGGGTTCCCTTGGAGCCCCCACAGGGGATTCAGGCCTCATCTTGCTTCAAGACATGCATGGCCACTTTCCTCCCCAGCTGTTGCTGCAGTGTCCAGCTTCCCGTCTAGCGAACACAGGGATCTGTGGCTTGCCCTCAATGTACCCTAGGGCCGTCACACATGCCAGTGTGTCAGGAGTTGAGCCTCACGGTGACAGCCGAGTCTGGCAGGGCAGTTAGGACCATCTGGAGTAGACGAGGCATTTGGGGGTGTTGGGGAATGGTTACCCGAACCCTGAGGCTCCTTTCGACTTTCCTTTTGGACAAAATCCTCTTGGGATGCTAGGGGAGCACTGGGAACACTTCAGCAACGGAGCAGGGTAAGGGCCCCACATCTGGAGCTGAGCATGGGACAATGGGTCTCCTCCTGAGTCATGGCGGGACTCTCTGGGTTCCACTAAAGTGCGGATGGTTGCAGCAGTGTAATCTTGGGTCACAGCAAGGGTGTGAAGGAGCCTTTTGGGGTCCAAGTGGGAAGGGCTGATACCACAGAGATGCCACAATCAACAAGGTCCTCACCCCGCATGCATAGGAGAAGGTTTTGGATTTTCTCGAGTTGTGGCAATGTCCCCTTGTGTCACATCGGGAACCCCAGGAACCTGCCTCAGTGGCCTCAGGAGAGGCCAGTCTCCCTGTGAGTTCTGAGGCATCTTTGGGGATTCCTCCCCAGTCGTTACCAGGTCCTCAGTCCTCGTCTGGTGGTGAGGCCAGAGCCTGAGCTTGCCTCACCCATGCTGACATAGGTCTTGGGGTTCCCCTGGAGCCCCCACATGGGAGTCAGGCCTCGTCTCTCTTGGAGTCATGCACTGCCACTTTCCTCCCCAGCTGCAGCAGCAGTGTCTGGATCCCCATTGAGCAGACCCAGGGATCTGTGACTTGCCCTCGAGGTACCCCATGGCTATCACACGTGCCAGTGTGTCAGGAGTGGAGCTCGAGGTGACAGTCAAGGCAGTGCCGGGCAGTCTGTTTTCTCTGTAATGGACAAGGCATTTGGGAGACTTGGTGAATTTTGGCGTGAACCTGAGGCTCCTCCCGCCTCTACTGGTGCAAGCGCCTTCACTCGGGATGCCAGGGGAGTTCCGGGAACCCTTTCCCTATGGATCAGAGAAAGGACCCCTCATTGAGAGCTGAGCAGGGGAAATGGGGCTCCTCTTGATTCACAGCAGGACCCTCGGGGTTCCTCGTGAGTGGAGACAGGTGGGGCAGGGACCTTCTTGTGTCACAGCAAGGGTGTGAAGGAGACTTTCCAGGTCCAAGAGGGATGGGCTGATTTCACCCGAGATGCGGCAGTGGACAAGGGCCTCACCCCACCTGCAGGGGAAAAACTTCTGTTTATTCTTGAGTTGCAGTGGGGTCCTTTGGAGTTAAGACGGGGACCCCAGTGACCCACCCCTATAGCCTCAGGAGAGGCCAGTCTCCGTCTGAGTTGCCAGGCTCCTCTGTGGATTTCTCCCCTGTAGTTGCCATGTCCTCAGTCCTCGTCTGGTGCTGAAGCCAGAGCCTGACCTTGCCTCGACTGTGCTGACATAAGTCTTGCGGTTCACTGGAGCCCCTACAGGCGAGACAGGGCTTGCCTTGCCTGGAGACATGCATGACCGCTTTCCTTTCCAAGTGCAGCAGCAGTGTCCGGCTCTCTGTCGAGCAGACACAGTGACCTGTGACTTGCCCTTCTGGTACCCCAGTAATGTCACACGTCACAGTGTGTCAAGAGTCAAGCCTCGGGGTGACAGTTGAGGCAGTGCAGGGCAGTCAGGTGCATCTGGAGTGGATGAGGCATTTACGGGTCTTGGGGAATGGTGGCCCGGCCTCTGAGGCTCCTCCGGACACTCCTGGTGTGAGCGCCTCCTTTTGGGATGCAAGGAGAGCACCAGAAAACCTTTGCCGAAGGAGCAGGGAAAGGGCCCCTCATCTGGAGCTGAGCAGGGGAAAACGAGGCTCCTTTCGAGTCACAGCTGGACCCTCAGAGTTCCTCTCGAGTGGGAACAGGTGGGGTAGGGACCTTCTACGGTAACAGCAAGGGTGTGAAGGAGCATTTCGAGGTCCAAGAGGAAAGGGGTGACTTTCGCAGAGATGGCGCAGCGGACAAGGGCCTTTCCCCACCTGCAGAGAAGAAGCTTCCAGTTTTTCTCGAGTTGCGGCGGGGTCCTATTGAGTTAGGACGGTGACCCAGGGACTGCCTCTGTGGCCTCAGGAGAGGCCAGACGCCGTTCGAGTTGTAACCTGCCTCTGGGATACTTCCCCAGTCTTTGCCAGGTCCTCAGTCCTCGTCTGGTGCTGTGGCCGGAGGCTGAGCTTGCCTCACCCAGGCTGACATAGGTCTTTGGTTTCCCCTGGAGCCCCCACAGGGGAGGCAGGCCTTGGCTCCCCTGGAAACATGCACGGCCACTTTCCTCCCCCACTGCAACAGCATTGTCTGGCTCCCCATCGAGTAGACACAGGGATCTGTGGCTTGCCCTCGAGGTACACCAGTGCTGTCATACATGTCAGTGTGACAGGAGTCAAGTCTCGGGGTGACAGTTGAGGCAGTGCAAGGCAGTCAGGTGCATCTGGAGTGGATGAGGCAATAGCAGGGCTTGAGGAATGGTGGCCCGACACCTGAGTTTTATCCCGACTCCCCTGTTGCGAGCGCTTCCTCTTGGGATGCGAGGGATGCGCAGGGAATGCTTTCCCGATGGAGCAGGGTAAGGGCTCTTCATCTGGAGCTAAGCACGAAAATCCGGAGCTCCTCTTGAGTGGTGGTGGGATGTTTGGGGTTCCTCTCCAGTGGGGATGGGTGGGGCGGGGAACATCTTGGCCAAACACAAAGGTGTGAAGCAGCCTTTAGAGGTTACAGAAGGAAGAGGTGATTTCCTCCGAGACACTGCAACGGAAAAGGGCCTCATCCCACCTGCAGGGGAGAAGCTTCTGTTTTTTCTCGAGTTGCTGTGCTGTCCTCTTGATTTACGAGTTACGATGGGGACGCTAGGGACCTGTCCCTGTAGCCACAGAGATTCCAGTCTCCGTGCAAGTAGGGAGGGGCCTCTGGGGAGTCCTTATCAGTCGTTGCCAGGTTTTCAGTCCTTTTCAGCTTCTGAGGCAGGGGCCTGAGCTTGCCTCGCCTATGCTGACATAGATCTTGGGGTTCCCCTGGACCCCCACAGGGGAGTAAGGCTTCATCTCACCTGGAGACGTGCACTGCCGCTTACCTCCCTAGCTGCAGCAGCAGTGTCCGTCTCCCCATTGAGCGGACACAGAGATCTGTGTCTTGCCCTTGAGGTATGCCAGGGCTGTCACACGTGTCAGTGTGTTGGGAGTCAAGCCTCGGGTGAGTGTCGAGGCAGTATACGGCAGTCAAGTGCATCTGGAGTGGATGAGGCATTTGGGGTTCTTGGGGAAAGGTGGGCCAACCCCTGAGGCTCATCCTGATCCTCGTGGTGTGAGCATCTCCTCTTGGGATGCGATGGGAGTGCCGGGAACCCTTTCCTGACAGAGCAGGGAAAGGGCCTTTCATCTGGAGCTGAGCAGGGGAAGACGAGGCTCCTCTTAAGTCGCGGGTGGACACTGTGGTTTCCTCTCGAGTGAAAACGGGTGCGTCAGGGAACTTCTTGTGTAACTGCAAGGGTGTGAAGGAGCCTTTCTAGGTCCAAGAGGAAAGATTTCCCCTGAGAAGCCGATGCAGATAAGGGCTTCACCCTGCCCGCAGGGGAGAAGCTTCTGGTTTTTCTCAAGTTGTGGCGGGGTCCTCTCCCATAACAACAAGACCCCAGAAACCCGCCCCTGTGACCTCAGGAGAGGCCTGTCTCCGTGTGAGTTGCCAGGTGCCTCTCGGGATTCCTCCCCAGTCATCGCTGGGTCCTTGTCTGAGCTGAGGCCGGAGCATGAGGTTGCCTTGCCCATGCTGACATAGGTCTTTGGGGTCCCCTGGAATCCCCATAGGGGAGTCAGGTCTCATCTCGCCTGGAGATGTGCATGGCCACATTCCTCCCTAGCTGCAGCAGCAGTGTTCGGCTCCCATCAAGCAGACACAAGGAACTGTGGCTTGCCCTCGAGGTACAAGAGGGCTGCCACACGTGCCAGTGTGTCGGGAGTCGAGACGCAGTGTTACAGTTGAGGCAGTGATGGGCAGTCAGGTTCATCTGGAGAGGACGAGGCATTTGGGGGACTTGGGGAATGGTAGCCCGACCCATGAGGCTCTTCCCAACTCTCCTGGTTCAAGCGCCTCCTCTTTGAATGCAAGGAGAATGCCTGGAACCCTTTCCCTACTGAGCACGGAAAGGGCCCATCATCTGGAGCTGAGCAGGGGAAAACGGGGCTCCTCTTGTGTTGCGGAAGGAACCTCGGGGTTCCTCTTGAGTGGAGATGGTTGGGGTTGGAAATTCTTGGGTCACAGGAAGAGTGCGAAGGAGCCTTTTGTGGTCTAAGAGGAAATAGGTGATTTCCCCCGAGACTCCACAGCAGACAAGGGCATCAGCCCGCCTGCAGGGGAGAAGCTTCTGATTTTCTCGAGTTGTGGTAAGGTCCTCTCGAGTTATGACAGAGACCCTAGGGACCTGCCCCTGTGGCCTCAGGAGAGGCCAGTATCCGTGCGAGTTGTGAGGTGCCTCTGGGGATGTCTCTCCAGTCGTCGTTGGGTCATCTGTCCTCATCGGGTGCTCAGGGTGGAGCCTGAGATTTCCTCGCCCGTCCTGACATAGGACTTGGGTTTCCCCTCGAGGCCCCGAGGGGAGTGAGGCCTCGTCTCCCCAGGAGACGTGCACGACTCTTTCCTCCTCAGCTGCAGCAGCAGTGTCTGGATCCCTGTTGAGCAGATAGAGGGATCTGTGGCTTGCCCTCAGGGTACCACAAGGCTGTCCCAGTTGCCAGTGTGTTGCGAGTGGAGCCTCGGGATGACAGTCGAGGCAGTGCAGGGCAATCAGGTACAACTGGAGTGGACGAGGCATTTGGATGTCTTGGGGAATGGTGACCAGATCCCCGAGGCTCATCTCGACTCTGCTGGTGAGTGGGCCTCCTCTTGGGCTGCGAGGGGAGTGCAGGGAACCCTTACTGGTGCAGCAGGGAAAGGGCCCCTCAGTTGGAGCTTATCAGTGGAAAACGGGGCTCCTCTAGTGTTGCGGAGGGACCCTCGGGGTTTCTCTCCAGTGTGGACGGGTGGAGCGAGGAACTTCTTGGGTCATAGCAAGGGTGGGAAGGAGCCTTTCTAAATCCAAGAGTAAAAGGGGGATTTCTCCCGAGATGCTGCAGCGGACAAAGGCCTCACCCCGCCTGTAGGGGAGAAGCTTCTAGTTTTGCTCAAGTTGCGGCGGGGTCCTCTCGAGTTACGACGCAGACCCCCGGGACCCACCCCTGTGGTCTCAGGAGAGGCCAGTCTCCGTGCGAGTTGGGAGGCGCCTCTGGGGATTCCTCCCCAGTCATCGCCAGGTCCTCAGTCCTCGTTTGGTGCTGAGGCCGATGCCTAAGCTTTCCTCGCCTGTAATGACATAGGTCTTGGAGTTCCCTGGAGCCCTCGAGGCATTTGGGGGACTTGGGGAATGGTAGCCCGACCCATGAGGCTCTTCCCAACTCTCCTGGTTCAAGCGCCTCCTCTTTGAATGCAAGGAGAATGCCTGGAACCCTTTCCCTACTGAGCACGGAAAGGGCCCATCATCTGGAGCTGAGCAGGGGAAAACGGGGCTCCTCTTGTGTTGCGGAAGGAACCTCGGGGTTCCTCTTGAGTGGAGATGGTTGGGGTTGGAAATTCTTGGGTCACAGGAAGAGTGCGAAGGAGCCTTTTGTGGTCTAAGAGGAAATAGGTGATTTCCCCCGAGACTCCACAGCAGACAAGGGCATCAGCCCGCCTGCAGGGGAGAAGCTTCTGATTTTCTCGAGTTGTGGTAAGGTCCTCTCGAGTTATGACAGAGACCCTAGGGACCTGCCCCTGTGGCCTCAGGAGAGGCCAGTATCCGTGCGAGTTGTGAGGTGCCTCTGGGGATGTCTCTCCAGTCGTCGTTGGGTCATCTGTCCTCATCGGGTGCTCAGGGTGGAGCCTGAGATTTCCTCGCCCGTCCTGACATAGGACTTGGGTTTCCCCTCGAGGCCCCGAGGGGAGTGAGGCCTCGTCTCCCCAGGAGACGTGCACGACTCTTTCCTCCTCAGCTGCAGCAGCAGTGTCTGGATCCCTGTTGAGCAGATAGAGGGATCTGTGGCTTGCCCTCAGGGTACCACAAGGCTGTCCCAGTTGCCAGTGTGTTGCGAGTGGAGCCTCGGGATGACAGTCGAGGCAGTGCAGGGCAATCAGGTACAACTGGAGTGGACGAGGCATTTGGATGTCTTGGGGAATGGTGACCAGATCCCCGAGGCTCATCTCGACTCTGCTGGTGAGTGGGCCTCCTCTTGGGCTGCGAGGGGAGTGCAGGGAACCCTTACCTGGTGCAGCAGGGAAAGGGCCCCTCAGTTGGAGCTTATCAGTGGAAAACGGGGCTCCTCTAGTGTTGCGGAGGGACCCTCGGGGTTTCTCTCCAGTGTGGACGGGTGGAGCGAGGAACTTCTTGGGTCATAGCAAGGGTGGGAAGGAGCCTTTCTAAATCCAAGAGTAAAAGGGGGATTTCTCCCGAGATGCTGCAGCGGACAAAGGCCTCACCCCGCCTGTAGGGGAGAAGCTTCTAGTTTTGCTCAAGTTGCGGCGGGGTCCTCTCGAGTTACGACGCAGACCCCCGGGACCCACCCCTGTGGTCTCAGGAGAGGCCAGTCTCCGTGCGAGTTGGGAGGCGCCTCTGGGGATTCCTCCCCAGTCATCGCCAGGTCCTCAGTCCTCGTTTGGTGCTGAGGCCGATGCCTAAGCTTTCCTCGCCTGTAATGACATAGGTCTTGGAGTTCCCTGGAGCCCCCACAGGGGAGTCAGGCCTCGTCTCACCTGGAGAAGTGCACGGTTGCTTTCCTCCCCAGCTGCAGCAGCAGTGTCTGGCTCCCTGTCGAGCGGACACAGGGATCTGTGGCTTGCCCTCAAGGTACCCCAGGATTGTCACATATGCCAGTGTTTCAGGAGTCGAGTCTCGGGGTGACAGTCGAGGCAGTGCTGGGCATTTACGTTAATCTGGAGTGGATGAGACAGTTGGGGGTTTTGGGGAATGGGGGCCTGAAACTGAGGCTCCTCCTGACTCTCCTGGTGTGAGTGCATCCTCTTGGGATGTGAAGGGAGTGCTGGGAACCCTTTCCCGAAGGAGCAGGGAAAGGGCCTCTCATCTCGAGCTAAGCAGAAGGAAATGGCACTCCTCTTGAGTTGCAGTGGGACCCTCGGGGTTCCTTTTGAGTGGGGATGGGTGGTGAAGGTATCTTCTTGTGTCACAGCAAGGTTGTGAAGGAGCCTTTCAAGGTCCAAGAGGGAAGGGCAGATTTCCCCTGAGATGCTGCAGCAGATAAGAGCCTCAACCTGCCTGCAGGAGAGAAGCTTCTGGTTTTCCTCGAGTTGAGGCGGGATTCTCTAGAGTAATGACTGGGACACCAGGGACCCGCCCCTGTGGCCTCAGGAGAGGCCAGTCTCCATTCGAGTTGAGAGGCACCTCTGGGGATTTTTCTCCAGTCGTTGCCTGGTCCTCAGTCCTGGTCTGGAGCTGAGGTCGGTGACTGACTTTGCCTCAAGGGTGCTGACATAGGTCTTGGGGGTGCCCCTGGAGCACCCATAGGGGAGTCAGTTCTAGTCTCGTCAGAAGTTGTGCATGGACGCTTTTCTCTACAGCTGCAGCAGCGTTGTCTGGCTCCCAGTGAGCGGACACAGGGATCTGTGGCTTGCCCTCCAGGTACCCCAGGGCTGTGACATGAGACAGTGTGTCGGGAGTCGAGCCTCAGGGTGACAGTCGAGGCAGTACAGGGCAATCAGGTGCATCTGGAGTGGACGAGGCATTTGGGGGACTTGGAGAATCTTGGCCCCACCCTGAGGCTCCTCCCGACCCTCCAGGTTTGAGCGCCTCTCTTGGGTTACCAGTGGAGTGCCCGGAGCCCTTTCCCAAAGTAGCAGGGATAGAGCTCCTCATCTGGAGCAGAGCAGGGGAACACAGGCTCCCTTTGAGTCACGGCAGGACCCTCGGGGTTTCTTTCGAGTGGGGAGAGTGGGGCGGGAAACTTCTTGGGTCACAACAAAGGTTTTAATGAGCCTTTTGAGGTCCAAGACGGAAGGGGGGATTTCCCCCGAGACGCCACAGCAGACAAGGGCCACTCCCCATCTGCAGGGGAGAAGCTTCTGGTTTTCTTCGAGTTGCAGGGGCATCCTCTCAAGTTACAATGGGGACCCGAGGGACCCTGCCCTGTGGCCTCAGAAGAGGCCAGTCTCCATGCAAGTTGTGAAGTGCCTCTGGGGATTTCTCCCCAGTCATCACCGGGTCATCAGTCCTAGTCTGGTGCTGAGGCCGGAGCCTGAGCTTGCCTTGCCTGTGGTGACATAGGTCTTGGTGTTCCTCTGGAGCCCCCATAGGGGAGTGAGGTTTCAATTTGCCTGCAAAGGGGCATGGCCGCTTTCCTCCCCACCTGCAACAGCAGTTTGCGTCCCCTCATTGAGCACAGGGATCTGTGGCTTTCCTTCGAGGTACCCCAGTGCTGTCACTCATGCCAGTGTGTTGGGACTCGAGCTTCGGGGTGATAGTCAAGGCAATGCATGTCAGTCAGGAGCATCTGAATTGGACAAGGCATTGGAAGATCTTGGGGAATGGAGGCCCGACACCTGAGACTCCTCGTGACTCTCCTGGTCGGAGCGACTCCTCTGGGGATGTGAGGGGAGTGCCGGGAGCCCTTTCCCAATGGAGCAGGAAAACGGCCCCTCATCTGGAGCTGAGCAGGCAAAACAGGGCTTCTCTTGAGTCGTGACAGGACCATCGAGGCTTCTCTCGTGTGGGGACGGATGGGGCAAGGAAATTCATGGGTCACAGCAAGGGTGTGAAAGAGCCTTTTGAGGTCAAATAGGGAAGGAGGGATTTCCCACGGATCACCACACTGGATAGGGCCTCACCCCGCCTGAAGTGGATAAGCTTCTGGTTTTTCTTGAGTTGCCTCAGTGTCCTCTCGAGTTACAACTGAGACCCCAGGGACCTGGTGCTGTGGCCTCATGTGAAGCAAGTCTCCGTGTGATTTGAGAGGCAAATCTACTGGGATTCCTTCCCAGTCATCGCTGAGACCTCAGTCCTCCTCTGGTGCTGAGGCCAGAGCCTGAGCTTGCCTTGCCCGTCCTGACATAGGTCTTGGGGTTTTCCTGGAGTCCCCACAGGGGAGTCAGGCCTCGTCTCCCCTGAAGACGTGCACGGCCACTTTCCTCCCCAGCTGCAGCAGCTGTGTCCAGCTCCACATTGAGAGGATACAAAGATCTGTGGCTTGCCATCGAAGTAGCCCAGGGCTGTCTCACGTGCCAGTGTGTCTTGAGTTGAGCCTCAGAGTGACAGTTGAGGCAGTGAAAGGCAGTCAGGTTCATTCGGATTGGACGAGGCATTTAGGGGTCGTGGGGAATGGTGATCCGAACCCTGAGACTCCTCCCAAGTCTCCTGGTGTGAACGTCTCCACTTGGAAAGTGAGGGGCACACCAGTAACCCTTTCCCAATGGAGCAGGGAAAAAGCCCATCATCTGGAGCTGAGCAGAGGAAAGAGGCTCTTCTTGAATCACGGCGGGACAATCAGGGTTCCTCTCAAGTCCAGATGGGTGGCGTGAGGAACTTCTTGTGTCACAGCATGATTGTAAAGGAGCCTTTCGAGGTCCAAGAGGGAAGGGGTGATTTCCCCCGAGACACCACTGAGGACAATGGCCTCAATCCACCTGCAGAGGAGAAGCTTCTCATTTTTCTCTAGTTTTGGCAGGATCCTCTCGAGTTACAACGGGGAACCCAGGGACCCACCCTAGTGTCCTCAGGAGAGGCCAGTCTCCGTGTGAGTTGTGAAACGCCTCTAGGGATTCCTTCCCAATCATCCCCGGGTCCTTAGTCCTAGTCTGGTTGTGACACCTGAGCCTGAGATTTCCTCGCCTGTGCTAACAGAGTCTTGGGGTTTCCCTGGAACACTTACAGGGGAGTTAAGCCTCTTCTCTCCTGGAGACGTGCACGGCCGCTTTTCTCTCCAGCTGCAGCAAAAGTGTCCTGCTCCCAATTCAGCGGACACAAGGATCTGTGGCTTGCCCTTGAGGTAACCCAGGGCTGTCACACGTGCCAGTGTGTCAGGCATCGAGCCTTGGGGTGACAGTCGAATCAGTGCAGGGCAGCCAGGTTCATCTGGAGTGGACGAGGCATTTGGGTGTCATGGGGAATTGTGGCCCATTTCCTGAAGCTCCTCCCTACTCTCCTGGTGCCCATGCTTCTTCTTGGGATGCGAGGGGAGCACTGGGAACACTTTCCCAATAAAACACGAAACCGGACTCTCATCTGGAGCTGAGTAGGGTAAACGGGGCACCTCTTGAGTCGCAGTGGGATCTTCAAGTTTCCTCTCGAGTGGGGAAAGGGGGGAGGGGAACTTTGTGTGACAGCAAGGGTGTGAAGGAGCATTTCGTGTTCCAGGAGGGAAGTGGTGATTTCCCCTGATATGCCCAGTGGACAAGGGCCTAACCTCGCCTGCAGTGGAGAACCTTCTGGTTTTTCACGAGTTGTGCCTGGTTCTTCTCAACTTACCTCAGGGACTTTAGGGACCCACCCATGTGGCCTCAGGAGAGGCCAGTCTCCATGTGAGTTTCGAGGTGCCTCTGGGGTTTCCCCCCAGTTGTCGCCGGGTCTTCAGTGCTCGTCTGGTGCTGAGGTCGGTCAGATGCAGAGCTTTCCTCGCCAGTGCTGACATAGGTTTGGGGTTCCCCTGGAACACCCACAAGGGAGTCAGGCCTCGTCTCGCCTGGAGACCTGCACAGCCAATTTCCTCCCTAGCTGCAGCAGCAGAGTGTGCCTCCCCGTTGCGCGGACACAGGGATCTGTGGCTTGCTCTCGAGGTACCCCAGGGCTGTCACATGTGCCAGTGTGTTGGGTGTCAAGCCTCGGTGTGACAGTCGAGGCAGTGCAGGGCAGGCAGGTTCATCTGGATGGAGGAGGCACTTGGTGGTCTTGTGGAATGTTGGCCCCACACCTGAGTCTCCTCCCGACACTCCTGATGTGAGCGCCTCCTCTTGGAATGTGATGGGACCACCAGGAAACCTTTCCTGATGGAGCAGGGAAAGGAACACTCATCTGGAGCTGAGCAGGGGAAAACGGTGCTCCTCTTGAGTCACGGAAAAACCCTCGGAGTTCCTCTTGAGTGGGTATGGGTGGGCGGGGAACTTCTTGGGTCACAGCCAGGGTGTGAGGGAGACTTTTTGAGGTCCATGTGGGAAAGGGTGATTTCCCCCTAACGCCACAGCGGACAAGAGACTCAACCCACCTGCAGGGGAGAAGCTTTTGGTTTTTCACGTGGTGCGACTGGGTCCTCTCGAGTTATGATGGGGACACCAGGGAGCCGCCCCTGTATACTAAGGCTAGGCCATTCTCCGAGCGAGTTGACACGCACCTCTGGGGATTCCTCACCAGTCATCACCGGGTTGTCAGTCCTCATCTGGTGCTGAGGCCAGAGCCTGAGATTTCCTCTCCTGTGCTGACATAGGACTTGGAGTTTCCTTGGAGCCCCAACAGGAGAGTCAGGTCTCATCTTGCCTGGAGATGTGCACAGGCACTTTCCTCCTCAGCTGCAGCAGCAGTGTCCATCTCCTCATCAAGCGTACACCGAAATATGTGGCTTGCCCTTTAGGGACTCCAGGGCTGTAACATGTGTCAGTGTGTCGGGAGTCAAGCCTCAGGGTGAGTGTCGAGGCAGTGCAGGGCAGTCAGGTGCATCTGGAGTGGACGAGGCATTTGGATGTCTTGGCGAATGGTGGCCCGACCCTTGAGGCTCCTCCAGACTCTCCTGGTCCCAGTGCCACATCTTGGGATGTGAGGGGAGTGCTGGAAACCCTTTCCTGATGGAGCAGGGAAAGGGCCCCTCATCTGGAGATGAGCAGGGGAAAACGGGGCTCCTCTTGAGTTGTGGTGAGACCCTTGGATTTCCTCTTGAGTGGGGACAGGTGGGGCGGGGACTTCTTGGGTCACAGGAGGGGTGTGAAGGAGCCTTTCGAGGTCCAAGAGGGAAGGGGGGAATTTCCCCCGAGATGCTGCAGCGGACAAGGGCCTGAGCCTGCCTGCAGGGGAGAAGCTTCTGGTTTTTCTCGAGTTCCGGATGTGACCTCTCGAGTTACGACTTTGACCACTGGTACCCACCCCTGTGGCCTCAGGAAAGGTCAGTCTCTGTGCGAGTTGTGAGGCGCCTCTCGAGGTTCCTCCCCATTCATTGCCAGGTCGTCAGTCCTCGTCTGGTGCTGAGGCCGGAGCCTGAGCTTGCCTCGCCCATGGTGACATACATCAGGGGTATCACTGGAGCCCTCACAGTGGAGTCAGGCCTCATCTCGCCTTGAGACTTGTACGGGCGCTTTGCTCCCCAGCTGCAGCAGCAGTGTCTGGATTCCCATCAAGCGGACATAGAAATATGTGTCTTGCCCTTTAGGTACCCCAGGGCTGTCACACATGCCAGTGTGTTGGGAATTGAGCCTCAGGGTGACAGTCGAGGCAATGCAGGGCAGTTAGGTTCTTCTAGAGTGGATGAGGCTTTTGGGGGGGATTTGGGGAGTGGTGGCCAAACCCTGAGGCTCCTCTCGAGTCTCCTGTTGGGAGCGACTCCTCATAGGGTACAAGGGAAGCGCTGGGATCCCTTTCCAGACAGAGTAGGGAAAGGGCCCATTATCTGAAACTGAGCAGGGGAAAACGGGGCTCCTCGTCAGTCACGGTGGGATACTTGGTGTTCCTCTCGAGTGAGGACTGGTGGTGTGGAGAATTTCTTGGGTCACAGCAAGGGTGTGAAGGAACCTTTCTAGATCCAAGAGGAAAGGGTCATTTCCCCCGACATGCTGCAGCAGACAAGGCCCTCAGTCCACCTGCAGGGGAGAAGCTTCTGTTTTTTCTCCATTTGCGGCAAGGTCCTCTCGATTTATGACCAGGACCCCAGGGACCTGCCCCTGTGGCTTCAGGAGAGGCCAGTGGCCATGCGAGTTGCGTGGTGCCTTGGAATTCCTCCTCTGTCATCGCCGGGTCCTCAGTCCATGCCTTTTGCTAGGCCGGATACTGAGCATGCCTCGTCAGTGCTGACATAGGTCTTGGGTTTCCCCTGGAGCCCCCACAGGGGAGTCAGGTCTCGTCTTGCCAGGAGACGTGTACGGCCGCTTTCCTCCTCAGCTGCAGCAGCAGTGTCCATCTCCCCATCAAGCGGACACAGGGATCTGTGGCTTGCACTCGAGGTACCCCAGGGCTGTCTCAAGTGCCAGTGTGTCAGAAGTCGAGCCTCAGGGTGATCGTCGAGCCTTGTGCAGGGCAGTCAGGTGCATCCAGAATGGACGAGGCCTTGGGGCTCTTGGAGTATGGTGGCCGGATACCTGAGGCTCCTCCTGACACTCCTGGTGTGAGCGCCTTTTATTGGGATGCGAGGGGAACGCCAGGAACCCTTTCCTGATGGAGTAGGAAAAGGGCCCCTCATCTGGAGCTGCACAGGGGAAAACGGGGTCCTCTTGAGTCATGGCGGGACCCTCAGGGATCCTCTCATGTGAGGAAGGATGGGTTGGGGAACTTCTTGGGTCACAGCAAGGGTGTGAAGGAGCCTTTCGAAGTCCAAGTGGAAGGGGTGATTTTCCCTGAGACGCCACAGTGGAAAAGAGTCTCTCCCGGCCTGCAGTTGAGAAGCTTCTGGTTTTTCTCGAGTTGCAGTGGGGTCCTCTCGAGTTACAATGGGGACCACAGGGACCTGCCCCTGTGGCCTCAGTATAGGCCAGTCTCTATGGGAGTTCTGAAGCCCCTCTGGGGATTCCTCCCCAGTCTTCACAGGGTCATCAGTCCTCATCCGGTGCTGACCCCGGAGCCACAGCTTGCCTCGCCCATGCTGATATAGGTCTTGAGGTTCCCTTGGAGACCCCACAGGGGAGTCAGCCCTCATCTCGCCTGGAGACATGCAGGGCTGCTTTCCTCCCCAGCTGCAGCAGCAGTGTCTGGCTCCCCTTTAAGCAGACACAGGGAACTGTGTCTTGTCCTTGAGGTACTCCAGAGCTGTCACACGTGCCAGTGTGTGGGGTGTGGAGCCTTGGAGTACAGTCCAAGCAGTGCAGGGCAGTCAGGTGCATCTGGAGTGGACGAGGCATTTGGGCATCTTGGGGAATGGTTAGCCGACCCTGAGACTCCTCCCAACTTTCCTGTTGTGAGCAGCTCCTTTTGGGATGTGAGGTGAGTGCTGGGAACCCTTTCTTGACGGAGCAGCAAAAGGACCCCTTATCTGGAGCTGAGTAGGGGAAATTGGGGCTTCTTTTGCTTCGTGGCGGGACCCTAGGGGATCCTCTCGAGTGGGGCCATGTGGGGCGGGGAACTTCTTGGGTCACAGCAATGGTGTGAGAGAGCATTTCGAGGTCCAAGAAGGAAGGGGGGATTTCCCCTGAGATGCCGCAGTGGACAAGAGTCTCAACCTGCTTGCAGTGGAGAAGCTACTGTGTTTTCTCGAGTTGTGGCGGAATCTTTTCGGGTTACCACGGGACCCCAGAGACCTGCTCCTGTGGCCTCAGCAGAGGACAGTCTCCATGCGAGTTGCCAGGCGGCTCTGTGGATTCCTCTCATGTCATCACCGGGTCCTCAGTTTTCGTTTGGTGCTGAGGCCGGAGCCTGAGCTTTCCTCGACTATGCTGACATAGGTCTTGGGTTTCCCCTGGAGACCCCAGAGGTGAGTGAGACCTTGTCTCGCCTGGAGTCGGGCACGGTTGCTTTCCTCCCCAGCTGCAACAGCAGTGTCCTGCTCACCGTCAAGCAAAACAGGGATCTGTGGCTTGCCCTCAAAGTTTGCCAGGGCTGTCACACGTGCCAGTGTATCGGAAGTCAAGCCTCGGGGTGACAGTCGAGGCAGTGCAGGGCAGTCAGGTTCATCTGGAGTGTACGAGGCATTTGGAGGACTTGGATAACGGTTGCCCGAAACCTGAGGCTCCTCCTGACTCTCCTGCTGTGAGTGCATCCTCTTCGGATTCGAGGGCAGCACTGAGAATACTTTCCCGACCAAGCAGGGAAAGAGCTCGTCATCTGGAGCTGTGCAGGGGAAAACGGGGCTCCTTTTGAGTCACGGCATGACCCTCAAAGTTCCTCTCAAGTGAGGATGGTGGGGCAGGGAACTTCTTCTGTCACAGCAAGGGTGTGAAGGAGCCTTTCAAAGTCCGAGAGGGAAGGGGGGATTTCCCCCGAGATGCCGCAGCGGATAAGGGCCTCACCCCGCCTGCAGGGGAGAAGCTTCTGGTTTTTCTCAAGTTGCGGCAGGGTTCTCTCGAGTTATGACGGGGACCCTGGGATCCTCCCTGTGGCCTCAGGAGAGGCCAGTCTCTGTTGGACTTGCGAGGCGCCCCTGGGGATTCCTCCCAAGTCGTCGCCGGGTCCTCAGTCCTCGTCTGGTGCTGAGGCTGGAGCCTGAGCTTGCCTCGCCTGTGCTGACATAAGTCTTCATGTTCCCCTGAATCCCTAACTGGGGAGTCAGGCCTCATCTCACCTGTAGAGGTGCACGGCCCCTTTGCTCCCCAGCTGTAGCAGAGGTATCCAGCTCCCCATCGAGTGGACACAAGGATCTGTGGCATGCCCTCGAGGTACCCCAGGGCTGTCACACGTGCCAGTGTTTTGGGAGTCGAGCCTTGGAGTGACTGTTGAGGCAGTACAGGGCAGTCAGGTGTATCTGGAGTGGACGAGGCCTTTGGGGGTCTTGGGGAATGGTGGCCCAACTGCTCAGGCTCCTCCTGACACTCCTGGTGGAAGCGCCTCCTCTTGGGATGGGAGGGGAGCACCAGGAATCCTTTCCTGATGGAGCAGGAAAAGGGCCCCTCATCTGGAGTTGAGCAGCAGAAAACAGGGCTCCTCTTGAGTCATAGCGGGACTCTCAGGGTTCCTCTCATGTGGGGACGGGTGATGGGGAGAACTTCTTGGGTCACAGCAAGGGTGTGAAGAATCTTTTCGAGGTCCAAGAGGGAAGGGGTTATTTCCCCCAAGACGCCGCAATGTACAAGGGTCTCACCCCTCCTGCAGGGGAGAAGCTTCTGGTTTTTCTGGAGTTGCGATGGGGCCCTCTCTAGTTAGGACAAGGACCCCAGGGACCCACACCTTTGGCCTCAGGAGAGGCCAGTCTCACTGCGAGTTGGGAGGCGCCTCTGGGGATTTCTCCCCACTCATCACCGGGTCCTCAGTCCTCTTCTGGTGCTGAGGCTGGAGCCTGAGCTTGCCTCACCCGTGCTGACATAGGTTTTGGGGTGCTTCTGGAGCCCCCACAGGTGAGTCAGCTCTCATCTCGCCTGGAGACATGCACGGCTGCTTTCCTCACCAGCTGCAGCAGCAGTGTCCGGCTCCCCATCGAGCAGACACAAGGACCTGTGGCTTGCCCTTGAGGTACCCTAGAGCTGTCACCCATGCCAGTGTATCAGGGGTTGAGCCCCGGGGTGACAGCCGAGGCAGTGCAGGGCAGTCAGGTTCATCTGGAGTGGACAAGGCATTTGAGCATCTTGTGGAATGGCAGCCTGACCTCAGAAACTCCTCCCGATGCAGCTGGTGAGAGCTTTTCATGTGTTGCAAGGGGTGCACCGGAAAACCTTTCCCGATGCAGCAGGGAGGGGGCCCCTCATCTGGAACTGAACAGGGGAAAACGAGGCTTCTCTTGAATTGAGGCAGGGCCCTCGGGATTCCTCCCAACTGGGAATGGTTGGGGGCAGAGAACTTCTTGGGTCACATCAAGGGTATGAAGGAGCCTTTTGAGGTTCAAGAAGGAAGGGATGACTTTCCCCTGAGACGCCACAGCGGACTAGGGCCTAAGCCGGCCTGCAGGGCAGAAGCTTCTGGTTCTTTCTCAAGTTGCTGCGGGGTTCTCTCAAGTTATGATGGGAGCTCCAGGGACACATCCCTGTGGCCTCAGGAGAGGCCGGTCTCCTTTCAAGTTGCCAGGCACATCTGGGCATTCCTTCTTAGTCAGTGCCGGGTCCTCAGTCCTCATCTGATGCTGAGGCCAGAGCCTAAGCTTGCTTCGCCCATGCTGACATCAGTCTTGGGGTTCCCCTGGAGTCCCCACAGGGGAGTCAGGTCTCGTCTCACCTGGGATCATGCACGGCCGCTTTCCTCCCCAGCTACAGTACCAGTGTCTGGCTCCCCATCAAGCAGACACAGGTATCTGTGGCTTGCCCTCTAGTTATCCCAGTGCTATCACATGTGCCAGTGTGTCAGGAGTCGAGCCTCAGGGTGACAGCCGAGACAGTGCAGCACAGTCTGGTTCATATGGAGAGGATGAGGCATTTGGGGGTCTTGGGGAATGGTGGCCCCACCCCTGAGGCTCTCCCTGACTCTCCTGTTTCGAGCGCCTTCTCTTGGGATGCCAGAAGAGCGCTGAGAACCTTTCCCTATGGAGCAGGGTAAGGGCCCCTCATCTGGAGCTGAACAGGGGCAAACGAGTCTACTCTTGAGTCATGGAGGGACCATTGGGGTTCCTCTCGAGAGGGGACGGATGGGGCGGGAAACTTCTTGGGTTACAGCAAGGGTGTGAAGGAGTCTTTCAAGGTCCAAGAGGGAAGGGGTGATTTCTGCCGAGATGCCACAGCAGACAAGGGGCTCACTCCACCTGCAGGGGGAAAGCTGCTTCTTGTCAAGTTATGGTGGGGTCCTCTCAAGTTACAATGGGAACCCCAGTGACCCGACCCTGGGACTTCAGGAGAGGCAAGTTTCCTGGTGAGTTGGGAGGCGCCTATGGGTATTCCTTCCCAGTTGTTGCTGAGTCCTCAATCCCCATGTGATGCTGAGGCCAGAGCCTGAGATAATAGCAGGTGACAATTGTCATGGCAAATGACTATTGTGATAGCAGGTGACAATTGTTGTGGCTGGTGACAACTTTCATAGCGGGCGACAATTGTCATAGCAGGTGTAACTTGTCATGGCGGGTGACAATTGTGGTGAATGACTATTGTCACAGCAGGTGACTATATTTATAGCAGATGACAATTGTCACGGAGGCTGACAATCGTCACAGCGGGTGATAATTCTCATAGCATGTGACAATTTTCATAGCAAGTGACAATTGTCTTGGGGGGTGACAATTGTCACAGCAGGTGACAATTTTCATAGCAGGTGAGAATTGTCATGGTAGGTGACAATTGTCATGGCGGGTGACAGTTTTCATAACAGGTGACAATTGTCCTGGCTGGTGTCAATTGTCACAGTGGGTGACCATTTTCATAGCAGGTGACAATTGTCATGGCGTGTGACAATTGTCATATGGCAGGTGACAATTGTTGCCGGGGGTGACAATTGTCATGGCTGGTGTTAATTGTCATGGTGGGTGACAATTGTTGTGGCAAATTACAATTATCATAACAGCTGACAGTTGTCTTAGTGGGTATCAATTGTCATAGCAGGAGATTGTCACCCACCATGACAATTGTCACTTGCTATGAAAATTATCACCGGACAATTGCCAGCTTCTATAAAAATTGTCACCAGCTCTGAAAATTGTCACCTGCCGTGACAATTGTCACCTGCTATGACAACTGTCACCCGCTGCGAGAATTGCCAGCTGCTGCAACAATTGTCACGTGCTATGGCAATGGCACCCGCTGCCACAATTGTCACCTGCTATGAAAATTGTCACCTGACAATTGTCAGTTTCTATGAAAATCATCACCTGCTATGAAAATTATCACCTGCTGCCACAATTGTCACCCGATGTGACAATTTTCACCTGCTATGAACATTGTCATCTGCTTTGAAATCATCACCCACCGTGACAATTGTCACCTTCTATGAGAATTGTCACCTGCTATAAAAATTGTCACCTGCCACACAGTTGACACCCGCCGCAACAATTTTCAAGTGCTATGAATATTGTCACTCGCCGTGACAATTGCAGCTGCTATGACAATTGTCACCTGCAATGACAATTGTCACCTGATATGACAAATGTCACCTGCCGCAACAGTTTTCACCTGCTAAGAAAATTGTCACCTGCTATGACAATTGTCACCCACCATGACAATTGTCAGCTGCCATGACAATTGTCACGTGCTATGAAAATTGTCACCCGCCGCCACAATTGTCAGCTGCTATGAAAATTGTCACTTGACAATTGTCAGCTTCTTTGAAAATTGTCACCTGCTATGAAAATTGTCACCCACCATGCAATTTTCACCCACCGTGAAAATTTTCACCTGCTATGACCATTGTTACCTGCTATGAAATTTTCACCCGCCGTGACAATTGTCACCAGCCGTGACAAATGTCACCTTCTATGAGAATTGTCAACTGCTATAAAAACTGTCACCTGCCATGACAGGTGACAACTGCCGCAACAATTGTGACAATTGTTATCTGCCACAACAATTGTCATGCGAGGTGACAATTGTCACACCTGCTATGACAATTGTCACCTGTTATGACAACTGGCACCTGCTATAACAATTGTCAGCCACCACAACAATTGTCACCTGCTATGACACTTGTTATCTGCTGCAACAATTGTCACCCACTATGACAATTGTCACCTGCTATGACAATTGTCACCTGCCGTGACAATTGTCACTTGAAATGACAATTTTCCCCAGTCGTGACAATTTTCACCCGCTATGAAAATTGTCACCCGCCATGACAATTGTCACTTGCTAGGACAATTGTCACCTCTTATGACAATTTTCACCTGTTGTGACAATTGTCACCTGCTATGACAATTTTCTCCTCCTGTTATGACAATAGTCACCTGCCACAACAATTTTCACCTAACTATGAAAATTGCCACCTGCTATGACTTTGGTCACCTGCTATGAAATTTTCACCCGCCGCAACAGTTGACACCCGCTGCAACAATTTTAAGTGCTATAACTATTGTCACCCGCTGTGACAATTTCACCTGCTATATCAATTGTCACCTGCCATGACAATTGTCACCTGCTTTGACAATTTTCACCTGCCATGACAATCGTCAGCCACTGCAACAATTGTCACCTGCTATGAAAATTTTCACCTGATAATTTTTAGCCTCTATGAAAATTGTCACCTGCCATGACAATTTTCACATGCTATGACAACTGTCACATGCCGCCATAATTGTCACCTGCTATGAAAATTGTCACCCGCCCCAACAATTTTCACCTGCTATGACCATTGTCACCCACTGCGACCATTGTCACCTGCTGCAACAATTGTCATGTGCCGTGACAATTGTCATCAGCTTTGACAATGTCTCTTGCTATGAAAATTATCACCTGCTTTGAAAATTGTCACCCGCCCTGACAATTGTCACCTGCTATGACAATTGTCACCTGCCACGACAATGTCACCTGCTGCAACAATTGTCACGCGCTGAGACAATTGTCATCTGCTATTGCAATTGTTACCTGCTGCAACAATGGTCAGGCACCGTGACAATTGTCATCTCCTATGACAATTGTCTCATGCTATGACATTTGTCACCTGCCACAGTTTTCACCTACTATGAAAATTGTCACTTGCTATGAGAATTGTCATCTGCCATGACAATTGTCAGGCGACGTGAAAATTTTCACCTGTAATGACATTTGTCACATGCTATAACAGTTGTCAGCCCCTGCAAAAATTGTCACCTGCTATGACAATTGTCACCCACCACAACAATTGTCACCTGCTGTAACAATAGTCAAGTGCTATGAAAATTGTCCCCTGCTAAGAAAATCGTCATCTGCTATGAAATTTTTACCAGCCATGTCAATTGTCACCCATCACCTGCTTTGACAATTGTTACCTGTCACGACATTTGTCAGCCTGGGCGACAATTGTCACGTGCTATGACAATGGCACCCCCCGCCACAATTGTCACCTGCTATGAAAATTGTTACCTGACAATTGTCAGTTTCTATAAAATTGTCACCTACTATGAAAATTGTTACCTGCCATGACAATTGTCACCTGCTATGAAAATTGTCACCCGCCACGACAATTGTCACCCACCGCAACAATTTTCACCTGTTATGACCATTGTCACCTGCTATGAAATTTTCACCCACTGTGACAATTGTCACCCACCGTGATAATTGCCACCTGCTATGAGAATTGTCACCTGCTATAAAAATTGTCACGTCACGACAGTTGACACCCACCGCAACAATTTTCATGTGCTATGATTATTGTCAACCACCATGACAATTGCGCCTGCTATGGCAATTGTCACCTGCCACGACAATTGTCACACGACACGACAAATGTCACCTGCAATGACAATGGTCACCTTCTATGACAATTGTCACCTGCCACAGCAATTTTCATGTGCTAAGAAAATTGTCACCTGCTATGACAATGTCACTTGCTATGAAAATTGTCACCTGCCGTGACAATTGTCACCTACTGCAACAAGTGTCATGCACCACAATAAGTGTCATCTGCTATGAATATTGTCACCTGACAATTGTCAGCTTCAGTGAAAATTGTCATCTGCTATGAAAATTGTTACCCACCATGACAATTGTGACGTGCTATAACAACTGTCATGCCCTGCCACAATTGTCCCCTGCTAAGAAAATTGTCATCTGCTATGAAATTTTTACCAGCCATGTCAATTGTCACCCACCACCTGCCCTGACAATTGTCACCTGCCTGCTATGAAAATTGTCCCTTGCTATGAAAATTGTCACCTGCTATGAAATTTTCACCAGCCACAACAATTGTCACCCGCCACCTGCAATGAAAATTGTCACCTGTTATAAAAATTTTCCCCCACCACAATTGTAACCTGCCTTGACAACTGTCACATGCCACCACAATTGTCAGCCACCACGACAATTGTCATGTGCTATGACAATGGCACCCGCCACCACAATTGTCACCTGCTATGAAAATTGTCACCTGACAATTGTCAGTTTTATGAAAATTGTCACCTGCTATAAAATTGTCACCCATCCTGGCAATTGTCACCTGCTATGAAAATTGTCACCCACCCCGAAAATTGTCACCTGCTATGAAAATTGTCAACTGCCATGACAATTGTCACCTACTGCAAAAATGTCATGTACCACAACAAGTGTCATCTGCTATGACAATTGTCACCCACCATGACAATGTCCCCTGCTGCAGCAATTGTTACACACTGAGACAATTGTCATCTGCTATTGCAATTGTCACCAGCTGCAACAAATGTCATGTGCCATTATAATTGTCATCAGCTATGACAATTGTCTTCCGCTATGACAATTGTCACCTGCTATGAAAATTGTCACCTGCTATAAAAATTGGCACCAGCTGCAACAGTTGACAAGCGCCACAAAAATTGTCATGTGCTGTGACAATTATCAGCTGAGATGACAAAAGGCTCATAATGCTACAATTGTCACCTGAAATAACAATTTTGATCTGCTATGACAATTGTCACCTGCTATGAAAATTGTCACCTGCCATGACAATTGTCAGGTGATGCAAAAATGGTAACCTACAATGACAAGTGTCACCTGCTATAGCAATTGTCACTCACCACAACAATTGTCACCTGTCATGAAATAAGCCTTTTAGATCATGAAAATATCAGTTATCATGAATAAGTCACTTAGATCATAAAAAATCAGTTATCATGAAATAACTCAGTTATCATAAAATAAATCAGCTATGAAATACATCATTTAGATTATTAAGACGTCAATTGTCAAGAAATAAGTCACTTAGATCATGAAGACTTCAGTTATTATGAAATAAGTCACTTAGATTATGAAAATATCAGTTATCATGAAATAACCCAGTTATCATGAAATACATCACTAAAATCATGAAAACATCATTTATCATGAAATAAGTCACCTAGGTCATGAAATCGTCAGTTATCATGAAATAATTCAGTTATCATGAAACACATCACTTAGATCATGAAAATGTCAGTTAACATGAAATAAGTCACTTAGATCATGAAAACACCAGTTATCATGAAATAACTCAGTTATCATGACATACATCACTTAGATCATGAAAACGGCAGTTATCATGAAATAAATGACATAGATCATGAAAACACCAGTTATCATGAAATAACTCAGTTATCAAGAAATACATCACTTAGATCAGGAAACCAGCAGTTATCATGAAATACATCACATAAATAACAAAAACATCAGTTTTCATGAAATAAGTCACCTAGATCATGAAAACATCAGTTATCATGAAATTAGTCACATGGATCATGAAAACGTAGTCATCACAAAATTAGTCACTAAGATCATGAAAACGTCACTTATCATGAAATAAGTCAGAGCATAAAAACGTCAGTTATCAAGAAATAAGTCACTTAGAAAATGAAAACATCAGTTATCAAGAAATAATTCAGATATCATGAAATACATCATTTAAATCATGAAAATGTCACTTATTATGAAATAAGTCACCTAGATCATGAAATCGTCAATTATTATGAAATAACTCAGTTATCATGAAACACATCACTTAGATCATGAAAACATCAGTTAACATGAAATAGGTCACTTAGATCATGAAAATGCCAGTTATCAAGAAATAACTCAGTTATCAAGAAATACTTTACTTAGATCATGAAAACGTCATGTATCATGAAATAACTTAGTTAACATGAAATATGTCACTTAGATCATGAAAAGGTCAGTTATCATGGAAAATGTTAGTTATCATGAAATACGTCACTTAGATCAGGAAAATGTCACGTATCATGAAATAACTCAGTTATCATGAAATACGTCACTTAAATCAGAAAAAAGTCAGTTATCAGGAAATAAGTCACTTAGATCCTGAAAGCGTCAATTATCATGAAATAAGTCATGTAGATCATGAAAATGTCAGTTAACATGAAAAAACTCAGTTATGGTGAAATAAGTGAATTAGGTCAAGTAAACATCAGTTATCAAGAAATTAGTCACATAAATCCTGAAAATGTCAGTTATCACGAAATAAGTCACCTAGATCATGAAAACATCAGTTATCATGAAATAAGTCACGTAGATCATGAAAACATAGTTACCATGAAATTAGTCGCTAAGATCATGAAAACGTCACTTATCATGAAATAGGTCACCTAGATCATGAAAATGTCAGTTATCATGAAATACGTCACTTAGATCAGGAAAATGTCAGTTATCATGAAATATGTCATTTAAATCATGAAAACGTCATTTATTATGGAATAAGTCATCTAGATCATGAAATCGTTAATTATCATGAAATAACACAGGTATCATGAAACACATCATTTATATCATGAAAACATCAATTAACATGAAATAAGTCACTTAAATCATGAAAATGTCAGTTATCATGAAATAAGTCACATATCATGAAAACGCCAGTTACCATAAAATAACTCAGTTATCAAGAAATACGTCACTTAGATCATGAAAACGTCAGTTATCATGAAATACGTCACTTAAATCAGAAAACAGTCAGTTATCAAGAAATAAGTCACGTAGATACTGAAAATGTCAGTTATCATGAAATAAATCATGCAGATCATGAAAACGTCAGTTAACATGAAATAACTCAGTTTTCATGAAATAAGTGACTTAGATTGTGTAAGGCTCAGTTATCAAGAAATGAGTCACATAAATCCTGAAAACGTCAGTTATCATGAAATAAGTCACTTATATCATGAATACTTCAGTTTTCATGAAATAACTGTTATCATGAAATATGTCACTTAGGTCATGAAAATGTCAGTTATCTGGAAATAAGACATGTAGAACATGAAAACATCAGTTATCATGAAATAATTCAGTTATTATGAAATATGTCACTTAGATTATGGATATGTCATTTTTCATGAAATAACTCAGTTATCGTGAAGTACGTCATTTAAATCATGAATACTTCTGTTTTCATGAAATAACTCAGTTATCCTGAAATACATCACTTAGACGATGCTAACATGAGTTATCATGAAGTAAGACACTTAGAGCATGAAAACGTCAGTTATTATGAAATAACTCAGTTATCATGAAATAAGTCATTTAAATCATGAAAACGTCATTTATTATGGAATAAGTCACCTAGATCATGAAATCGTTAATTATCATGAAATAACTCAGTTATCATGAAACACATCACTCAGATCATGAAAACGACAGTTATCATGAAATACATCACGTAAATAATGAAAACGTCAGTTTTCATGAAATAAGTCACCTAGATCATGAAAACATCAGTTATCATGAAATTAGTCACTTAGATCATGAAAATGTCACGTATCATGAAATAGCTCAGTTATAATGAAATAAGTGACTTAGATCGTGTAAACATCAGTTATCAAGAAATGAGTCACGTAAATCCTGAAAACATCAGTTATCATGAAATAAGTCACTTACATCATGAATACTTCAGTTTTCGTGAAATAACTCAGTTATCATGAAACAAGTCACTTAGAACATGAAAACATCAGTTATCATGAAATAACTGAGTTATCATGAAATATGTCACCTAGTTCATGAAACCATCAGTTATCATGAAATAAGACTCCTAGATCATGAAAATGTCAGTTATCAAGAAATAAGTCACTAAAACCATGAAAACGTCAGTTATCACAAAATATGTCACGTAGATCATGAAAACGTCAGTTAACATGAAATTACTCAGTTATCATGAAATAAGTGACTTAGATCATGTAAAAGTCAGTTATCTAGAAATAAGTCACTTAAGTCATGAAAATGTCAGTTATCATGAAATACATCACATAGATCATGAAAACGTCAGTTAACATGAAATAACTCAGTTTTCATGAAATAAGTGAGTTAGACCATGTAAACGTCAGTTATCAAGATATAGGTCACTTCAATCATGAAAACGTCAGTTATCATGAAATAAGTCACTTAGATCATAAAAACATCAATTATCATGAAATAACTCAGGTATCAAGAAATAATTCCCTTAGATCATGAAAATGTCAGTTATCATTAAATAACTCAGTTATCATAAAATACGTCACTTAGATCACAAAAACTTGTTATCATGAAATATGTCCCATATCATGAAAACGTCAATTATCATGAAGTAACTCAGTTATCATGAAATACGTCACAAAAGTCATGAAAACGTCAGTTATCATGAAATAACTCACTTAAATCATAAAAATATCAGTTATCATGAAATAACTTCATTATCATGAAATAAGTGAGATAGACTGTGTAAACGTCAGTTATCAAGATATAGGTCACTTCAATCACGAAAACATTAGTTATCATGAAAAAGGTTACTTAGATCATGAAAATGTCTGTTATTAAAAGGTAACTCAGTTATCATGAAATATTTCCCTTAGATCATGAAAACGTCAGTCATCATGAAATAACTCCATTATCAAGAAATACATCACATAGAAAATAAAAACGTCAGTTATCATAAAATAAGTCACTTAGATCATGGAAACGTAGTTAAAATGAAATAAGTCACTTAGATCATGAAAACATCAGTTATCATGAAATAAGCCACTTAGACCATGAAAACGTCAGTTATCATAAAATAACTCAGTTATCATGAAATACATCACTTTCATCATGAAAACGTCAGTTATCATGAAAAAAGCCACTAAGATCATGAAAACGTCAGTTATCATGAAATAAATCACTTAGATCATGAAAACGTCAGTTATCTTGAAATAAGTCACTTAGATCATGGAAATGTCAGTTATCAAGAGATAAGACACTTAGATCATGAAAAACTCAGTTATCAGGAAATAATTCACTTAGATCATGAAAACGTCAGTTATAATCAAATACGTCACTTAGATCATGAAAACATCAGATATCATGAAAATGGTCACTAAGAACATGAATATATAGTGACCATGAAATACGTCACTTAAATCATGAAAAAGTCAGGTATCATGAAAATGGTGACTAAGATCATGAAAATGTAGTTACAATGAAATACCTCACTTAAATCATGGAAAAGTCAGTTATCGTGAAATAAGTCACTAAGATCATGAAAACATAGTTATCATGAAATATGTCACTTAGATCATGAATACATCAGTTATCATGAAAACACTCAGTTATCATGAAATATGTCACTTAGATCATGAAAATGTTTTCATGAAATACATCACTTAGATCATGAAAACGTAAGTTATCATGAAATAAGTCAGTTAGAGCATGAAAACGTCCGTTATCAAGAAATTAGTCACTTAGAAAATGAAAACACCAGTTATCAAGAAATAACTCAGTTATCATGAAATAAGTAACTTACACAGTGTAAACGTCACTTATCAAGAAATAGGCCACTTTAAAATCATGAAAACGTCACTTATCAACAAATGAGTCACTTAGATCATTAAAACGTCAGTTATCATGAAATAAGTCACTTGGATCAAAAAAAGTCAGTTATCATGAAATAACTCAGTTATCATGAAATACGTCCCTTAAATCATGAAAACGTCAGATAGCATGAAATAAGTCACTTAGATCATTAAAACATCAGTTATCATGTAATGAGTCTCTTAGATCATGAAAACATTAGCTGTCATGAAATAAGTCACTTATAAAAACTAAGTTATCATGAAATACGTCACTTAGATCATGAAAACATCATTTATCATGAAATAAGTCACTTAGATCATGAAAACGTCAGTAATCATGAAACGTATTTCATAAAAACTGAGTTATTTCATGAAAACTGACGTTTTCATAACTAAGTGACATTTCATGAAAACTGAGTTATTGCATGATAACTGACGTTTTCATGATCTAAGTGACGTATTTCATAATAACTGACATTTTCATGATCTAAGAGATATATTTGATGAAAACTGAATTATTTCATGAAAAGTGACATTTGATGATCTAAGTGACGTGTTTAACTGTAACAGACGTTTTCGTTATCTAAGAGACTTATTTCATAATAAGTGACGTTTTGATGATCTAAGTGATGTATTTAATGATAACTGACATTTTCATAATCTAATTAACGTATTTGATGATAAACAGTTATTTCATGGTAACTAATGTTTTCATGATCTAAGTGACGTATTTCATGATAACTGACGTTGTCATGATATAAGTGACATATTTCATGATAACTGACGTTTTCAAGATCTAAGTGATGTATTTCATGATAACTGACACTTTCATGATCTAAGGAACGTATTTCTTGCTAACTGAGTTGTTTCATGATTACTGACGTTTTCAGGATCTAAATGACGTATTTCATGAAAACTGACGGTTTCATGATCTAAACAAGGTATTCCATGCTAACTGATTTGTAACATGATTACTGATGTTTTCATGATCTAAGTGACATATTTCATAATAACTGAGTTATTTCATGAAAACTGACGTTTGATGATCTAAGTGACGTATTTGATTATAACTGATGTTTCCATGATATAAGTTACGTATTTCATTAGTGAGTTTTTTTTATAAAAACTGACGTTTTCATGATCTAAGAGACTTTTTTCATAATAACTGATGTTTTCATGATCTAAGTGACGTATTTCATGATAACTGACGTTTTCATCATGAAAGTGACGTATTTCATGATAACTGAGTTATTTCATTAAAACTGACGTCTGATGAACTAAGCAACATACTTAATTATAACTGACTTTTTCATGATCTAAATTACGTATTTCATAAATGAGTTTTATTATGATAATGGATGTTTTCATAATCTAAGAGATTTATCTCATAATAACTGACGGTTTCATGCTCTAAGTGATGTATTTCATGATAACTGAGGTTTCCATGATCTAAGTGATGTACTTCATGATAACTGACATTTTCATGATCTAAGTGATGTATTTCATGAAAACTGAACTATGTCATGAAACCTGACATTTGATGATCTAAGTGATGCATTTAATGCTAACTGACGTTTTCATGATCTACGTAACATATTCATGAAAACTGAGTCATTTAATGATAACTGACGTTTTCATGATCTAAGTGATGTATTTCATAATAAGTGACGTTTTCATGATGTAAGTGACGTATTTCATAAAAACTGAGTTATTTCATGAAAACTGACGTTTTCATAACTAACTGACATATTTCACGAAAACTGAGTTATTTCATGATTACTGACTTTTTCATGATCTAAGTGACGTATTTCATGGTAACTGACGTTTTCATGATTTAAGTGCCGTATTTCATGATAACTGAGTTATTTCATTAAAACTGACATATGATGATCTAAGCAACGTACTTAATAATAACTGACTTTTTCATGATCTAAGTTACGTATTTCATAAAATAGTTTTTTTATGATAACTGATATTTTCATGATCTAAGAGATTTATTTCATAATAACAGATGGTTTCATGGTCTAAGTGATGTATTTCATGAAAACTGAGTTATTTAATGAAAATGGACATTTTGATGATCTAAGTGACGTATTTCATGATAGTTGAGATTTTTCATGATTACTGACATTTTCATGATCTAAGTGACGTAGTTCATGAAAACTGTTATGTCATGAAAATTGATGTTTTCATGATCTAAGTGACATGTTTCATGAAAACTGAGTTATTTCATGAAAACTGATGTTTGATTATCTAAGTGATGTATTTAACGCTAACTGACGTTTTCATGATCTAAGTGACATATTTCATGATTACTGATGTTTTCATGATCTAAGTGATGTACTTTATGAAAACTGATGTTTTCATGATCTAAGAGACTTATTTCATGAAAAGTGAACTTTTCATGATCTAAGTGACGTATTTCATCAAAACTGAGTTATTTCATGATAACTGACCTTTTCGTGTTCTAAGTGACATTTTTCATGAAAACGTCAGTTTTCATGATCTAAGGGATGTATTTCATCAAAACTGTGTTATTTCATCATAACTGACATTTTCATGATCTAAGTGACGTATTTCAAGATAAATGAATTATTTCATGATTACTGACGTTTTCATGAATTAAGTACCATATTTCTTGAAAACTGAGTTATTTTATGAAGACTGACGTTTTAAAGATCTGTGACTTATTTCATTAACACTGACTTTTTCATGATCAAAGTGATGTATTTCATGAAAACTGAGTTATTTCATGAAAATGGACATTTTGATGATCTAAGTGCCATATTTCAAGGAAACTGGGTTATTTCATGAAAACTGACGTTTGATGATCTAAGTGATGTATTTAATGCTAACTGAGGTTTTCATGATATAAGTTACATTTTTCATGAAAACTGAGTCTTTTAATGATAATGAACGTTTTCATGATCTAATTTACATATTTCATGATACCAGAGTTATTTAACGATAACTGACGTTTTCATGATCTAAGTGGCATAGATCATGAAAACTGAGTTATTTCATGATCACTTACGTTTTCATGATCAAAGTGACGTATTTCATGAAAACTGACACTTTCATGATCTAAGTGACGTATTTAATGATAACTGACGTTTCCATAATCTAAGTAACATATTTCATGAAAACTGAGTCATTTAATGATAACTGACTTTTTCATGATCTAAGCAACGTATTTCATAATAAGTGACGTTTTCATGATCTAAGTGACGTATTTCATAAAAATTGAGTTATTTCATGAAAACTGACGTTTTTATAACTAACTGACATATTTCATGAAAACTGAGTTATTTCATGATTACTAACGTTTTCATGATCTAAGTGACGTATTTCATGATAACTGAATTACTTCAAGAAAAGTGATGTTTGATGATCTATGTGACGTGTTTAATTGTAACTGATGTTTTCATGATCTAAGAGACTTATTTCATAATAAGTGACATTGTCATGATCTTAGTGAGGTATTTAATGATAACTGACATTTTCATAATCTAATTAGCATATTTGATGATAACTGAGTTATTTCGTGGTAACTAACGTTGTCATGAACTAAGTGACGTATTTCAGGATAACTGATTTATTTCATGATAAATGACGTTTTCATGATCTAAGTGACTATATCATGGAAACGGACATTTTCACGATCTAAGTGATATATTTAATAACTGACATTTTCATAATCTAAATAATATATTTCATGATACCTGAGTTATTTTATGAAAACTAACATTTTCATGATCTAAGTGACTGTTTCATGAAAACGGACGTTTTCATGATCTAAGTAACAGACGTTTTCATGATATAAGTGACGTATTTCATGAAAAATAACTTATTCATGAAAATTGATTTATTTCATGAAAACTGACGTTTGATGATCTAAGAGACGTATTTAATGATAACCGATGTTTTCATGATAAAAGTTACGTATTTCATGATAACAGTTATTTAATGATAACTGACTTTTTCATGATCTAATTTACTTATTTCATGATACCAGAGTTATTTAATGATAATTGACGTTTTCATGATCTAAGTGACGTATTTCATAAAAACTGACATTTTCTTGATCTAAGTGGCATATATCATGAAAACTGAGTTATTTCCTGATAACTGAGTTTTCATGATCAAAGTGACGTATTTCATGAAAAATGACATTTTCATGATCTACGTGATGTATTTAAGGAAAACTGACATTATCATAATCTAAGTAATGTATTTCATGATAACTGAGTTATTTTATGATAACTGACGTTTTCATGATCTAAGTGACTTATTTCTTGAAAACGGACTTTTTGAAGTTCTGAGTGACGTATTCCATGAAAAACGATGTTTTCATGATCAAAGTGACGTATTTCATGAAAATGAGTTGTTTCATGTCAACTGAAATTTTCATGATCTCAGTGAAGTATTTCATGATAACTGATGTTTTCATGATTTAAGTGACGTATTTCATGAAAACTGAGTTATTTCATGATAACTGACATTTTCATGATCTACGTGAGGTATTTCATGATAATTGATGGTTTCATGATCTAAGTGACATATTTCATGAAAACTGACATTTTCATAATCTAAGTGACGTATTTCATGATAACTGAATTATTTCATAAGTGAAGTTCGATGATCTAAGTGACGTATTTAAAGATAAGTGACATTTTCATCAACTAAATTACATATTATATAACTGATTTATTTAATAATTACTGATGTTTTCATGATCTAAATGATGTATTTCATAAAAACTGACCTTATCATGATCTAAGTGACACATTTCATGATAACTGAAATTTTCATGATCTAAGTGACGTATTTCATCAAAACTGAGTTATTTCATGATAACTGACGTTTTCATGATCTAAGTGATGTATTTCATGATAAGTGACATTTTTATAATTTAAGTAACCTATTTCAAAAACTGACATTTTCATAATCTAAATGACATATTTCATGAAAAGTGAGGGCTGTCATGAAAACTGAGGTTTTCAGGACCTAAGTGATATATTTCATGAAAACTGAGTTATTTCATGAAAACTGATGTTTATGGTCTAAGTGAGGTATTTAATGATAAGTGACGTTTTCATGACCTAAGTGACATATTTCATGAAAACGGTGTTATTTTATGGAAACTGACGTTTTCATAATCTAACTGATGTAATTCATGATAACTGTGTTATTTCATGAGAACTGACGTTTTCATGATCTAAGGGACGTATTTCATGAAAACTGAGTTATTTCATGAAAATGGACATTTTGATGATCTATGTGACATATTTAATGATAACTGACATTTTCATTATCTAAGGGATGTATTTCATGAAAACTGACCTTTTCATGATCTAAGTGACGCATTTCATGAAAACTGAAATTTTCATGATCTAAGTGACGTATTTTATGTCAACTGATGTTTTCATGATCTAAATGACATATTTCATGATGACTGACATTTTCATGATTTAAATAACGTGTTTCATGAAAATGGTATTTCATGATAAGTGACGTTTTCATGATCTATGTGATGTGTTGCATGAAAACTAACGTTATCGTGATCTACGTAATGTGTGGCATGAAAATGGACTTTTTCATGATCTACGTGACGTGTTGCAGGAAAACTGACATTTTTGTGATCTACATGACATGTTGCACAAACACTGACTTTTTCCTGATCTACGTGACGTGTTGCACAAAACTGACATGTTCGTGATTGATGTGACATGTTGCATGATCACTGAAGTGTTCATGATTGACGTGACGTGTTGCATGAACACTGACATGTTCAGGATCAATGTGTTCATGACCGATGTGATGTGTGGCACGAACACTGACGTGTTTGTGATCGACGTGTGTGTTTCCTGAAAACTGACATGCTCGTGATCGACGTGACATGTTGCACGAACACTGACGTGTTCAGGATAGATGTGATGTGTTGCATGAACACTGACGTGTTTGTGATTGACATGACGTGATGCATGAACACTAAGAACTTCGGGATAGACATGATGTGTTGCACGAACACTGAAATGTTCATGTTCGACCTGACGTGTTGCACGAACACTGACGTGTTTGGGATCTTTGAGACATGTTTCACGAACACTGACGTCTTCTGGATCTTCGTGATGTGTTGCACGAACACTGATGTGATCGCAATCGATGTGACGTGTTGCACGAACACTGACGTGTTCGTTATTGACATGATGTGTAGCATGAACACTGACTTGATCGTGATCGACATGACATGTTGCATGAACACCTATGTGTTTGGGATCGACGTGACGTTTTGCACAAACACTGATGTGTTCGGGATCTTTGTTACATGTTCCACGAACACTGACGTGTTCGGGATTGATGTGATGTGTTGCACGAACACTGACATGTCCCTGATCTCCGTGACGTGTTGCACGAACGCTGATGTGTCCCTGATCTCCGTGACGTGTTGCACGAATGCTGATATGTCCCTAAACTCCGTGACATATTGGACGAACGATTATGTGTCCCTGATCTCCATGCTGTGTTACACAAACGCTGATGTGATCGTCATCTCTGTGACGTGTTGCATGAATGCAGACATGTTCATTATCTCCGTGACGTGTTGCACGAACACTGATGTGTTCGTCACCTCTGTGACATGTTGCACAAATAGTGACTTGTCCCTGATCTCTGTGACGAGTTTCACGAACACTGACGTGTCCTGGATCTCCGTGATGTGTTGAACGAATGCTGATGTGTCCCTGATCTCTGTGACATGTTGCATGAACATGGACATGTCCCAGATCTACGTGATGTGTTGCACGAATGCTCACGTGTCCTTGATCTTCATGATGTGTTGCAATAACGCTGACGTGTCCCTGCTCTCCGTGATGTGTTGCCAATCGGTGACGTGTCCCTGATCTCCGAGACCTGTTGCACGAATGCTGACATAATCATCATCTCTGTGACATGTTGCACGAATGCAGACATGTCCTTGATCTTTGTGATGTGTTGCACGAACTCTGACGTGTCCCTGATCTCCGTGATGTGTTGCATGAATGCTGACATGTTCATCATCTCCATGACATGTTGCATGAATGATCACATGTTCGTCATCTTCGTGACGTGTTTCACGAATGCTGACATGTTCGTCAACTCCGTGACGTGTTGACTCAACGCTGACGTGCTCGTCATCTCCGTGACAAGTTGCACGAATGCTGTTGAGTTCATCATCTACGTGACGCATTGCTCGAATGCACACGTGTCCCTGATATCCGAGATGTGTTGCATGAACACTCACATGTCCCTGAACTCTGTGATGTGTTGCACGAATGTTGACGTGTCCCTGATCTCTGTGACATGTTTGCAAAACTCTGATGTGTCCCTGAACTCTGTGACGTGTTGCACGAACGCTGATGTGTTCATCATCTCTGTGACTTGTTGCATGAACGGTGACGTGTTTGTCATCTCCGTTACATGATGCACAAATGCTGATGTGTCTTTGATCTTTGTGACATGTTGCATGAACGCTGATTTGTCCCTGAATTCTGTGATGTGTTGCACAATCGCTGATGTGTCCCTGATCTCCGTGACGTGTTGCACGAATGCAGGCATGTCCCTGATCTCTGTGACGTGTTGCATGAACGCTTACGAGTTCATCATCTCCGTGATGAGTTACATGAATGCTGTCGAGTTCATCATCTACGTGACACATTGCACGAATGCTCACATGTCCCTGAACTCTGAGACGTGTTGCATGAATGTTGACATGTCCCTGATCTCTGTGACATGTTTCCCAAACTCTGATGTGTCCCTGAACTCCGTGACGTGTTGCACGAATGCTGACGTGTTCATCATTTCTGTGACTTGCTGCATGAACGCTGATGTGTTCATCATCTCCGTGAAATGTTGCACGAACGCTGATGTGTCTTTGATCTTTGTGACGTGTTGCACGAACGCTGATATGTCTCTGAATTCTGTGATGTGTTGCACCATTGCTGATGTGTCCCTGATCTCCGTGACGTGTTGCACGAACAGTTGTGTCCCTGATCTCCTTTACGTGTTGCTCAAATGCTGACGTGTTTCTGATCTCTATGACCAGTTGCACGAAAGCTGACGTGTTCGTCATCTCCATGTCAGGTTGAATGAAAATGATGTGTTCATCATGTCCGTCATGTGTTGCACGAATGCTGAAGTGTCCCTGATCCCTGTGACATGTTTCATGAACACTGACGTGTCCGTGGTCTCCGTGACGTGTTGCACAAATGTTGACGTGACCCTGATCTCTGTGACTTGCTGCACGAATGCTGACATGTCCCTGAACTTGTGATGTGTTGCATGAATGCTGACATGTCCCTGATCTCCATGACGTGTTGCACGAACACTGACGTGTTTGTCATCTCCGAGACATGTTGCACGAACGCTGGCATGTCCCTGATCTCTGACATGTTTCATGAACACTGACGTGTCCCGGATCTTCGTGACATGTTGAATGAACACTGATGTGTCCCTGATCTCCGTGACTTGTTGCATAAACGCTGAGGTGTCCCGAAACTCCGTGACGTGTTACACAAATGCTGACGTGTCCCTGATCTCCATGATGTGTTGCACACATGTTGATGTGTCCCTGATCTCCGTGATGTTTTACCCTAACACTGACGTGTCCCTGATCTACATGATGAGTTGCATGAACACTGACAAGTCCCTGATGTTTGTGACGTGTTGGACAAACTCTGATGTGCCACAGATCTCTGTGATGTGTTTCACGAACGCTCACATCTCCTTGAACTTCGTGATGTGTTGCCCAAATGATGACATGTCCCTGATCTTCGTGATGTGTTGCACAAACGCTGAATTGTTTGTCATCTCCATGACATGCTGCACCAACGCTGACGTGTCCCGGATCTCTGTAATGTGTTGCACGAACACTGACGTGTTCATCATCTCCATGACATGTTGCACGAACCCTGACATGTTCCTGACCTCCGTGACATGTGGCACGAACGCTGACATGTCCCTATCTCCGTGACGTGTTGCACGAATGCTGATGTGTCCCTGAACTCTGTGACATGTTGCACGATCGCTGATGTGTCCCGGATCTCCGTGATGTGTTGAACGAACTCTGATGTGTTTGTCATCTCCATGACATGTTGCATGAACACTGACGTGTTCGTCATGTCCGCCATGTATTGCACGAATGCTGACATGTCCCTGATCTCCGTGACGTGTTGCACAAATGTTGATGTGTCCTTGAGCTCCGTGACGTGTTGCATGAACTGTGACATGTCCCTGATCTCTGTGATGTGTTACATGAACACTGACGTATTCCCGATCTCCGTGATGTGTTGCATGAACGCTGACATGACCCTGAACTCCGTGACCTGTTGCATGAATGCTGAGGTGTCCCAGATCTCCCTGACGTGTTTCACAAATGTTAATCTGTCCCTGAACTCCGTGGCGTGCTGCACAAACACTGACGTGTCCCTGATCTCTGTGACATGTTTCATGAACCCTGACGTGTCCTGGATCTCCGTGACGTGTTGAACGAACGCTGATGTGTCCCTGATCTCCGTGACATGTTGCACGAACACAGACGTGTACCTCATCTCCATGACATGTTGCACGAACGCTGATGTGCCCCAAATCTCTGTGACATGTTGAATGAACACTGACGTGTCCCAGATCTCCGTGACATGTTGAATGAACGCTGACCTGTTCCTGATCTCTGTGACTCGTTGCATAAACGCTGAGGTGTCCCGAAACACCGTGATGTGTTGCACAAATGCTGATATGTCTCTGATCTCCATGATGTGTTGCATGAACGACGTGTCCCTGATCTCTGTGACTTGTTACCTGAACACTGACATGTCCCTGATTTCTGTGACATGTTACCCAAACACTGACGTGTCCCTGATCTATGTGATGAGTTGCACGAACACTGACGTGTCCCTGATCTTTGTGACGTGTTGGACAAACTCTGATGTGTCCCAGATCTCCGTGACGTGTTTCACAAATGCTCACGTGTCCTTGAAGTTCGTGATGTGTTGCATGAATGCTGACATGTCCCTGATGTCCGTGACGTGTTGCAAGGATGCGGATGTGTCTCTCAACTCTGTGACGTGTTGCACAAATTTGGACATGTCCCTGATTTCTGTGACGTGTTGCACGAACCCTGACGTATCCCTGATTTCCGTGACGTGTTGCACGAACACTGACATGTCCCTGATCTCCATGACGTGCTGCACGAATGCTGACATGTCCCTGATCTCTTTGACGTGTTGCACGAATGCTGACGTGTCCCTGATTTCCATGACATGTGGCACGAATGTTGACGTGTCCCTGATTTCCGTGACGTGTTCCACAAATGCTGACGTGTCCCTGATCTTTGTGACGTGTTGCGCAAATGCTCACATGTCCCTGATCTCTGTGACATGTTGCATGGACGCTAACATGTCCCTGATGTCCGTGACTTGTTGCAAAAATGCTGATGTGTCCCTGATCTCCGTGACGTGTTGCACGAACGCTGACGTGTCCCTGATCTTTGTGACGTGTTGCGCAAATGCTCACATGTCCCTGATCTCCGTGACATATTACACGAACGATGACATGTCCCTGATCCCCATGTCATGTTGCATGAGCGCTGACTTGTCCCTGATGTCTGTGACATGTTGCACGTATGCTGACATGTCCCTGACCTCCATGATGAGTTGCATGAACGATTACGTGTTCGTCATTTCCGTGACATGTTGCACAATGGCTGATGTATTCGTCATTTCTGTCATGTGGTGAATGAACGCTGACGTGTCCCTGATGTTCGTGATATGTTGCACAAACACTGACATGTCCCTGATCTCCCTGACATGTTGCACGAATGCTGACGTGACCCTGATCTCCGTGACAAGTTGAATGAACGCTGACATGTCCCTGAACTCCGTGACGAGTTGCACGAATGCTGAAGTGTTCGTCATTTCCGTGATGTGTTGCACAAAGGCTGACATATTCGTCATTTCTGTCATATGTTCAATGAACGTTGACGTGTCCCTGATTTCAGTGATGTACTGCACGAACACTGACATGTCCCTGATCTCTGTGACCTTTTGCCCGAACGCTGATGTGTTCGTCATCTCCATGACATGTTGCATGAACACTGACGTGTTCGTCATGTCCGTCACGTGTTGCTCGAATGCTGACGTGTCTCTGATCTCTGTTACATGTTTCATAAATACTGAAGTGTCCCTGATCTTCGTGACGTGTTGTACGAATGCTGACATGTTCCTTATCTCTGTGACTTGTTGCATAAACGCTTACGTGTCCCGAAACACCATGACATGTTGCACAAATGCTGACGTGTCCCTGATCTCCATGACGTGTTGCACGAACGTTGACGTGTCCCTGATCTCCGTGACGTGTTACCCAAACACTGACGTATCCCTGATCTCGGTGATGTGTCACCCAAACACTGAGGAGTCCCTGATCTTTGTGACATGTTGGACAAACTCTGATGTGTCCCTGATCTCCGTGACGTGTTACCCGAAAACTGACGTTCCTTGATCTTCGTGATGAGTTGCATGAACACTGACATGTCCCTGATCTTTGTGACCTGTTGCACAAACTCTGATGTGTCCCTGATCTCTGTGACGTATTTCATGAACGATCTCATCATGATTTCGTCATCTCCGTGACGTGTTGCATGAACCCTGACGTGTTCATCACTTCTGTAATGTGTTTCACTAATGCTGACGTGTTCTTGATCTCTGTGATGTGTTGTCCAAACACTGACATGTCCCTGATCTTCGTGATATGTTGCACAAATGCTGACGTGTTCGTCATGTCCGTGACGTGTTGCACGAATGCTTACATGTTCGTCATCTCCTTTACGTGTTGCATGAATGCTGAACTGTTTGTCATCTTCATGACATGTTGCAGGAATGCTGACCTGTTCGTCATCTCCGTGCCGTGTTGCGAGAAAGCTGATGTGTTCATCATCTTCATGATGTGTTGCATGAATGATGACGTGTCCATGGTCTCTGTGACGTGTTGCATGAACTCTGACGTGTCCTTGATCTTCATGAAGTGTTGCACAAACTTTGATGTGTCCCTGATCTTTGTGATGTGTTGCACAAACGCTGATGTGCTCGTCATTTCTGTGACATGTTGCATGATGGCTTACGTGTTTGTCATCTCCGTGACATGTGGCATGAACGCTGACGTGTCGCAGATTTCTGTGACGTGTTGCACAAATGCTGACGTGTCCCTGACCTCCGTGATGTGTTGCACAAATGCTGACATGTCATTGATTTCCGTGACGTGTTGCAAAAATGCTGATGTGTCCCTGATCTCCATGACATGTTGCCCGAATGCTGAAGTGTCCCTGATTCTTGTGATGTGTTGCACGAATTTTGACGTGTCCCTGATTTCCGTGACGTGTTGCACGAATGCTGACACATCTTTGACCTCCGTGACGTGCTGCACAAATGTTGACGTGTCCCTGATCTCTGTGAAGTTTTGCACGAATGACAACGTGTTTTTGGTCTCCGTGACGTGTTGCACGAATGCTAATGTGTCCTGACCTCCGTGACATGTTGCACAAATGCTGACGTGTCCCTGATTTTCATAACGTGTTGCACAAATGCTGAAGTGTCCCTGATGCCCGTGACGTGTTGCACGAATTCTGACATGTCCCTGATCTCTGTGACGTGTTGCATGAATGCTGACGTGTTCGTCATCTCCATGACATGTTGCACGAACGTTGATGTGTTTCTGATCTCTGTGATGTGTTGCACGAAAACTGACATGTCCTGATATCCGTGAAGTGTTGAAGGAATGCTGACATGTCCCTGACCTCCGAGACACGTTGCAGGAATGCTGACGTGTACCTGATCTCCGTAATGTGTTGTACGAATGCTGACATGTTCCTGATTTCCGTGATGTGTTGCCAAAAGCAGATGTGTCCCTGATCTCTGTGATGTGTTGCACGAATGCTGACATGTTTTTGATCTCCATGACGTGTTGCCAAAAGCAGATGTGTACCTGATCTCTGTGACGTGTTGCACAAATGCTGATGTGCCCCTGATCTCCATGACGTGTTGCATGAACGCTCACATGTCCCTGAATTCCATGACATTTTGCAGGAAGGCTGACATGTCCCTGATCTTTGTGACGTGTTGCACGAATGCTGACGTGTCCCTGATTTCCGTGATGTGTTCCTCGAATGCTAACGTGTCCCTGATTCTTGTGATGTGTTGCATGAATGCTGACGTGTTCATGATCTCCGTGACATGTTGCATGAACTCTGACGTGTTCCTGATCTTTGTGATGTGTGGCCCGAACGCTGACATGTCCCTGACCTCTGTGACGTGTTGCACTGCTCCATCTCAAAAGGATTGCTGACACTCCACTCCCATTCGAAGAGGTGGCGCCCACACCAGGAGTGTCAGGAGGAGCCTCAGGGATCGGGCCACCACAAGGCAAAACAACCAAGAACTCCTCCATTCCAGATACACCTGACTGCCCTGCATTGCCTCGACAGTCACAACGAGGCTTGACTCCCGACACACTGGCATGTTTGACAGCCCTGGCTTACCTCGAGGCAAGCCACAGATCCCTGTGTCTGCTCCACGAGGAGCAGGATACCTCTGCTGCAGCTGGGGAGCAAAGGGGCCATGCAACTCTACAGGTGAGACGAGGCTGGCCTCCCTAGTTAGGGATCCAGGGAAACCTGAAGACCTATATCAGCACAGGCGAGGCAAGCTCAGGCTTCAGCCTCAGCACCAGACGAGGACTGAGGACCCAGGGACGACTGGGCTGGAATCCCTAGCAGAGCCGAGCAAGTCTAACAAAGACTGACCTATACTGGGCCACAGGGTGGATCCTTGGGGTCCACGTCATAATTCGAGAAAATCCCACACACCTCGACAAAAATCAGTAGCTTCTTCCCTACAGGCGAGGGGAGGCCCTTGTCCACTGCGACATCTCAGGAGAAATTCCCCCTTCCCTCTTGGACTTTGAAAGGCTCCTTCACATCCTTGCTGTGAGAGAGGAAGTTCCCCACACCAACCGTCCTCTTTCGAGAAGAATTTCGAGGATCACGCCGTGACTCAAGAGGAGCCTCATTTTCCCCCGAGCAGCCCAGATGACAGGCTCTTTTCCTGGTCCTTCAGGAAATCATTCCCTGCGCTCCCCTTGAATCCCAAGAGGAGGCGCTCACAGCACGAGAGACAGGAGGAGCCTCCAGTTTTTGGCATCCATCATTCAACTCCTCCAAATGCCTCCTACACTTCAGATTAACCTGACTGCCGTGCACTGCCTCGGTTTTCACACCGAGGCTCGAATTCCGATGCATGGGCATGTGTGATAGCCCTGGGGTATCTCAAGTGTAAGCCATAGTTCCCTGTTTCCGCTCAACAGAGAACTGGACACTTCTAGTGCAGCTGGGGAGGAAAGCAGCCGTGCACGTCTCCAGGCAAGACGAGGCCTGAGGCCTCTCTGTGGGCTCCAGGGGAACCCGAAGACCTATGTCATCAGGGGCGATGCAAGCTCAGGCTCCAGCCTTAGCACCAGAAAAGGACTGAGGACCTAGTGACAACTGGGGAGAAATCCTCAGCGGCGTATTGCATCTCGCTCAAGATTGGCCTAACCTGAAGCCTCGGGGGCGGGGCCCCTGAGTCACCATCGTAACTTGAGAGGACTTCTTCTGAACTCCAGAAAAACAAAAAGCTTCTCTCCTGCAGTAAGGATGAGACCATTGTCTGCTGGGGCATCTCGGTCAACATCATGATTGTCCTCTTGGACTGCGAATGGGTCATTCACACCATTGCTGTGAACCAAGATGTCCTCTGCCCCACACGACTCCACTCCAGAGGAAACCCGAGAGTCGCTCCGGGATTCAAGAGGAGCCCCGTTTTCCCCTGCTCAACTTCACAGGTGGTGTCCCCTTCATGCTCCATCGCAAAAGATTTCCAGATATTCCCCTCGCTTCCCACGAGAAGGTGCTCACAATAGCAGCGTTGGGAGCTGCCTTAGGGTTCATTTCACCATTCCTCATGCTGCTCAGATGCCTTGTACACTCCAGATGAAACTGACTGCCCTGCACTGCCTTGGCTGTCACACCGAGGCTCGACCCGTGACACATGGCACGGGTGACAGCTCTGGGGTACCTCGAGGGCAAGCCACAGATCCCTGTGTTGCTCGATGGTGAGCCGGACACTGCTGCTGCAGCTAGGGAAGAAACAGGCCATGCATGTTACCAGGTGAGACGAGGCTTGACTTCCCTATGGGGTATCCAGGGGAACCCGAAGGCGTGTGTCAACACTGGCAAAGCAAACTCAGGCTCCGTTCTCAGCACCAGCTGAGGCCTGAGGACCCGGCGCTAACTAGGAAGGAATGCCCAAAGGTGCCTGGCAACTCGCATGGAGACTGGCCTCTCCTGAGGCCACAGGGGCGGGTCCCTTGAATTTTTGTCCTTACTCGAGAGGACCCCGACGCAACTAGAGAAAAACTAAAAGCCTTTGCCCTACAGGAGGGGTGAGGCCCTTGTACGTAGCGGAGTCTTGGGGGAAATAACCCCTAGCCACTTGGACCTCAAAAAAACTCTTCACACCTTTGCTATGACCCAAGAAGTTCTCCCCAACACCCGTCCCAACACGAGAGAAAACCTGAGGGTCCCACTGCGACTCAAGAGGAGCCCCATTTTATGCTGCTCAGCTCCAGATGAGGGGCCCTTTTTCTTCTCCATCACAAAAGAATTGCCGGCGCTCCACTCCCATTCCAAGAGGTGGCACTCCTGCCAGGAGTGTCAGGAGAAGCCTCAGGGATCGGGCCACCATACTCCAATACCTTCAAGTCCTCATCCATTCCAGATACACTTGACTGCCCTGCACTGCCTTGACAGTCACCCCGCGGCTCGACTCCTGACACACTGGCACGGGTGACAGCCCTAGGGTACCTCGAGAGCAATCCACAGATCTTTGTGTCCCCTCGACGGGGAGTCGGATACCTCTGCTGAAGCTGGGGAGCAAACTTGACGTGCACCTCTGCAGGCGAGATGAGGCTGGCCTCCAAACTTAGGGATCCAGGGGATCCCCAAGGCATATATCAGCACAGGCTAGGCAAGCTCAGGGTCCAGCCGCAGTACCAGATGAGGACTGAAAATCAGGGAATGACTGGGGAGGAATCCCCAGAGGAGCCTTACAAGTCCAACAAAGACTGACCTCTCCTGAGGCCAGAGGGCAGATCCCTGTGGTCCACGTTGAAACTCGAGAAAACCCCGCAGCAACTCCAGAAAAACCAGAAGCTTCTCCCCTGCAGGCAAGGGGAGGCCCTTGTCCGCTGCACCGTCTCAGGGGAAATCCCCCCTTCCCTCTTGGACTTCAAAAGGCTCCTTCACACCCTTGCTGTGACAGAGAAAGTTACCCGCCCCACTCGTCCTCATTCCAGACGAACTTCGAGGGTAACGCCTTGACTCAAGAGGAGCCCCGTTTGCACCCGCCCAGCTCCAGATGAGGGGCTCATTACCTGCTTCTTCTTGTCCGCTGCGGAGTCTCAGGGGAAATTCCTCCTTCCCTCTTGGACTTCGAAAGGCTCCTACACACCCTTGTTGTGACAGAGGAAGTTCCCCGTCCCACCCATCCTCATTTGAGAGGAACTTCAAGGGTCATGCCTTGACTCAAGAGGAGCCCCATTTTCCCCTGCGAAGCTCCAGATGATGGGCTCTTTCCCTGCTCCTTCGGGAAAGCACTCCCAGTGCTAGCCCCGAATCCCAAGACGAGGTGCTCACAGCAGGAGAGTCGGGAGGAGCTTCGAGTTTTCTGTAACCATTATCCAAGTCCACCAAATGCCTTGTACACTCCAGATGAACCTGGCTGCCCTGCACTGCCTCTGATGTCACCTCGAGGCTGGAATCCGGATGCAAGGGCACATGTGATAGCGCTGGAATATCTGGAAGGTAAACCATAGTTCCCTGTGTTCTGTGTTCGCTCAACAGAAAACTGGACACTGCTAGGGCACCTGGGGAGGAAAGCGGCCGTGCACATCTCCAGGCGAGACAAGGCCTAACTCCTCTGAGGGGGCTCCAGGGGAACCCGAAGACCTATGTCATCAGGGGAGAGGCAAGCTCAGGCTCCAGCTTCACCTCGAGGCTGGAATCCCGATGCAGGGGCACGTGTGATAGCCCTGGGCTTTCTGGAGGGTAAGCCATAGTTCCCTGTGTTCACCTAACAGAAAACTGGACACTGCTAGGGCACCTGGGGAGGAAAGTAGCCATGCATGTCTCCAGGTGAGACGAGGACTAACTCCTCTGAGGGGGCTCCAGGGGAACCCGAAGACCTATGTCATCAGGGGTGAGGCAAGCTCAGGCTCCAGCTTCCACACCAGACAAGAACTGAGAACCCGGTGACGCCTGGGGAGCAATCCCCAGAGATGCCTTGCATCTCGCACAAGACTGGCCTATCCTGAGGCCTCAGGGGCGGGTCCTTTGGGTCCCTGTCGTAACTTGAGAGGACCTTGCCTCAACTCCAGAAAAACAAAAAGCTTCTCTCCGTCAGTAGGGGTGAGACCATTGTCTGCTGGGGCATCTCGGTCAAAATCTCCATTTCTCTCTTGGACCTCGACAGGCTCCTTCACACCCTTGCTGTGACCCAAGATGATCTGTGCCCTACTGGACCCCACTCCAGAGGAAATGCGAGGGTCGCTCTGCAATTCAAGAGGAGCCCCGTTTTTCCCTGCTCAGTTTCACATGTGGTGTCCCCTCCATGCTTCACCAGAAAAGGTTTCCCGCTTTTCCCTTCGCATCCCAAGAGAACGCGCTTGCAACATCAGAGTAGGGAGCAGCCTTAGGGTTCATGCCACCATTCCCCACAATGTTCAGATGCCTTGTCCACTCCAGATGAACCTGACTGCCCTGCATTGCCTCCGCTGTCACCCCGAGGCTTGAGCCCTGATACACTGGCACGGGTGACAGCTCTGGGGTACCTGGAGTACAAGCAACAGATCCCTGTGTCTGCTCGATGGGGAGCCGGACCCCGCTGCTGCAGCTAGGGAAGAAACAGGCCATGCAGATTCCCATGTGAGACAAGGCTTGACTCCTCTGTGGGGACTCCAGGGGAACCCCAAGGCCTATGTCAGCATGGGCCGAGCAAGCTCAGGCTCCATCCTCAGCACCAGAGGAGGCCTGAGGACCCAGAGCCAACTTGGGAGGAATTCCCAGAGGTGCCTGGCAACTCCCACGGAGACTGGCCACCCCTCAGGCCACAGGGGAAGGTCCCTGGAATTCCCATCGAAACTCGAGAGGACCCGACACCACTCCAGAAAAACCAGAAGCTTTTGCCCTGAAGAAGGTGTGAGGCCCTTGTACGTTGAGGCGTCTTGGGGGAAATAATCCCTACCCATTTGGACCTCAAAAAGCTCCTTCACACTCTTGCTATGACATAAGGGTTCTCCCCAACACCGGTCACCACACGAGAGGAACCCTGAGGGTCCTGCTGGGACTCAAGAGGAGCCCCGTTTTCTGCGGCTGAGCTCCAGAAGAGGAGGCCTTTTCCTGCTCCATCGGAAAAGGATTCCCGGCGCTCCCCTCCCATCCCAAGGGGAGGCGCTTGCACCAGGAGTGTCAGGAGGAGCCTCAGGTATCCAGCCACCATTCTGCAAGAGCCCCAAGGCCTCATCCATTCCGGATGCACCTGACTGCCCTGCACTGTCTCCACAGTCACCCCGAGGCTCGACGCCCGACACACTGGCATGTGTGACAGGCCCAGGGTTCCTTGAGAGCAAGACAGAGATCCCAGTGTCAGCTCGATGGAAAGCCAGATATGTCTGCTGCAGCTGGGGAGCAATGGGGCCTTGCACCTCTGCAGGCAAGACAAGATCTACCTTCCCAGTTAAGGATCCAGGGAAAGCCCAAGAACTGTATCAGTATAGGTGAGGCAAGCTCAGGCTCCAGCCTCAGCACCAGACGAGGACTTAGGACTCGGCGACAACTGGGGAGGAATCCCCAGAGGCGCCTCCCAGGTCCAATGGAGACTGACCTCTCCTGTAGCCACAGGGCGGATTCCTGGGGTCCCCGTTGTAACTGGAGAGAACGCCACCGCAACTCGGGAAAAACCAGAAGCTTTTCCCCTACAGGCGAGGGGAGGCCCTTGTCCGCTGTGGCGTCTCAGTGGAAATTCCTCCTTCCTTCTTGGACTTCGAAAGGCTCCTACACACCCTTGCTGTAACAGAGGAAGTTCCCCGCCACACCCGTCCTCATTGGAGAGGAACTTCGAGGGTCACGCCTTGACTCAAAAGGAGCCCTGTTTTTCCCTGCGAAGCCCCAGATGACGGGCTCTTTTCGATTCAAGAGGAGCCCCGTTTTTCCCTGCTCAGTTTCACATGTGGTGTCCCCTCCATGCTTCACCAGAAAAGGTTTCCCGCTTTTCCCTTCGCATCCCAAGAGAACGCGCTTGCAACATCAGAGTAGGGAGCAGCCTTAGGGTTCATGCCACCATTCCCCACAATGTTCAGATGCCTTGTAAACTCCAGATGAACCTGACTGCCCTGCATTGCCTCCGCTGTCACCCCGAGGCTCGAGCCCTGATACACTGGCCCGGGTGACAGCTCTAGGGTATCTTGAGAACAAGCAACAGATCACTATGTCTGCTCCATGGGGATCCGGACACTGCTGCTGCAGCTAGAGAAGAAAGAGGCCATGCAGATTCCCAGGCGAGACGAGGCCTGACTCCTCTGTGGGGACTCCAGGGGAACCCCAAGTCCTATGTCAGCATGGGCGAAGCAAGCTCAGTCTCCATCCTCAGCACCAGACGAGGCCTAAGGCCCCAGCTCCGACTTGGGAGAAATTCCCAGAGGGGCCTGGTAACTCGAATGGAGGCTGGCCTCTCCTGAGGCCACAGGGCCGTGTCCCTGAAATTCCTGTCATAACTCCAGAGGACCCCGACCCAACTCGAAAAAAACCAGAGTCTTTTGCCCTGGAGGAGGGTTGAGGCCCGTGTACGCTGCAGAGTCTTGGGGGAAATAACCCCTACCCACTTGGACCTCAGAAAACTCCTTCACACCCTTGCTATGACCCAAGAGTTCTCGCAACACCGGTCACCACACGAGTGGAACCCTTAGGGTCCCGCTGGGACTCAAGAAGAGCCCCGTTTTCTGCAGCTGAACTCCAGAAAAGGTGCCCTTTTTCTACTCCATCGGAAAAGGATTCCCGGCGCTCCCCTTCCATCCCAAGAGGAGGCGCTCGCACCAGGAGTGTCAGGAGGAGCCTCAGGTATCTGGCCACCATACTCCAAGACCCCTAAGGCCTTGTCCATTCCCGATACACTTGACTGTCCTGTACTGCCTCCACAGTCAACCTGAGGCTCGACACCTGACACACTGGCACGTGTGACAGTCCCAGGTTTCCTTGAGTGCAAGACACAGATCCCAGTGTCAGCTCGATGGAAAGCCAGATATGTCTTCTGCAGCTGGGGAGCAAAGGGGCCTTGAACCTCTGCAGGCAAGAAGAGGCCTGCCTCCACAGTTAAGGATCCAGGGAAACTCCAAGACCTATATCAGCATAGGCGAGGCAAGCTCATGTTCCAGCCTCAGCACCAGACGAGGACTGAGGACCTGGGGATGATTGAGGAGGAATCCCCAGAGGAGCCTTACAAGTCCAACAAAGACTGACCTCTCCTGAGGCCACAGGGCAGATCCCTGTGGTCCACGTCCTAACTCGAGAAAATCCTGCAGCCACTCCAGAAAAACCAGATGCTTCTTCGCTGCAGGCAAGGGCAGGCCCTTGTCCACTGGGGCGTATCAGGGGAAATCCCCCCTTTCCTCTTGGATTTCGAAAGGCTCCTTCACACCCTTGCTGTGACAGAGAAAGTTCCCCGCCACACCCGTCCTCATTCCAGATGAACTTTGAGGGTCACGCCTTAACTGAAGAGGAGCCTTGTTTTCCCCTGCGAAGCTCCAGATGAGAGGCTCTTTCCCTGCTCCTTAGGGAAAGCATTCCCTGCACACCTCTCGAAACCCAAGAGGAGTCGCTCAGAGCAGGAGAGTCGGGAGGAGCCTTGAGTTTCGGCACCCATTATCCAAGTCCTCCCAATGCCTCTTACACTCCAGATGAACCTGACTTCCCTGCACTGCCTCGGTTGTTCACCCCAAGTCTAGAATCCCAATGCAGGGGTATGTGTGATAGTCCTGGAGTATCTAGAAGGTAAGCAACCTTTCCCAGTGTCCACTAACTGGGAACTGGACACTGCTAGTGCAGCTGGAGAGGAAAGCAGCCATGCACGACTCCAGGTGAGACGAGGCCTGAGTCCTCTGTGCAGGCTCCAGGGGAACCCGAAGACCTATTTCATCAGGGGTGAGGCAAGCTCAGGCTCCAGCCTTAGCACCAGACAAGGACTGAGGACCAAGTGACCCCTGGGGAGCAATCCCCAGAAACACCTTGCATCTCCCACAAGACTGGCCTATTCTGAGGCCTCGGGGGCGGGTCCTTTGTGTCCTCGTGGTAACTTGAGAGAATCTGGCCTCAAATCCAGAAAAACAAAAAGCTTCTCTCCTGCAGTAGGGATGAGACCACTGTCTGCTTGGGCATCTCAGTCAAAATCACCTTTTCTCTCTTGGATCTCTATTGGCTCCTTCACCCCCTTGCTGTGACCCAAGATGATCTGTGGCCTACTGGACCCCACTCCAGAGGAAATGCGAGGGTCGCTCTGCGATTCAAGAGGAGCCCCGTTTTTCCATGCTCAATTTCACATGTGGTGTCCCCTCCATGCTCAATCGGAAAAGATTTCCGGCTCTTCCCCTCGCATCCCAAGAGGACATACTTGCAACAGCAGAGTAGGGAGCAGCCTTAGGGTTCATGCCACCATTCCCCACAGTGTTCAGATGCCTTGTCCACTCCAGATGAACCTGACTGCCCTGCATTGCCTCCGCTGTCACCCCGAGGCTTGAGCCCTGATACACTGGCATGGGTTACCGCTCTGGAGTACCTCAAGTACAAGCAACTGATCCCTGTGTCTGCTCGATGGAGAGCCGGACTCTGCTGCTGCAGCTAGGGAAGAAACAGGCCATGCAGCTTCCCAGGCGAGATGAGGCCTGACTCCTCTGTGGGGACTCCAGGGGAACCCCAAGACCTATGTCAGCATGGGCCAAGCAAGCTCAGGCTCCATCCTCAGCACCAGACGAGGCCTGAGGACTCAGCGCCAAGTTGGGAGGAATTCCCAGAGGTGCCTGGCAACTCCCAGGGTGACTGGTCTCTCCTCAGGCCACAGGGGCAGGTCCCTGGAATTCCTATCGAAACTCGAGAGGACCCCGACACCACTCCAGAAAAACCAGAAGCTTTTGCCCTGCAGGAGGTTTGAGGCCCTTGTACGTTGTGGCGTCTTGGGGAAATAACCCCTACCCACTTGGACCTCAAAAAGCCCCTTCACACCCTTGCTATGACCCAAGAAGTTCTCCCCAACACCCTTTCTCACATGAGAGGAACCCTGAGGGTCCCGCTGGGACTCAAGAGGAGCCCTGTTTTCTGCAGCTGAGCTCCCGAGGAGGAGCCCTTTTTCTGCTCCATCGGAAAAGGATTCCCGGCGCTCCCCTCCCATCCCAAGAAGAGGCGCTCACATCAGGAGTGTCACGAGGAGCCTCAGGTATCCGGCCACCATACTCCAAGGGCCCCAAGGCCTCGTCCATTCCGGATGCACCTGACTGCCCTGCACTGCCTCGAGAGTCACCCGGAGGCTCGACGCTGGACACGCTGGCATGTGTGAGAGGCCCAGGGTTCCCTGAGGGCAAGACAGAGATCCCAGTGTCAGCTCAATGGAAAGCCAGATATGTCTTCTGCAGCTGGGGAGCAAAGGGGCTTTGCACCTCTGCAGGCAAGACGAGATCTGCCTCCCCAGTTAAGGATCCAGTGAAAGCCCAAGATCTATATCAGCATAGGTGAAGCAAGCACAGGCTCCAGCCTCAGCACCAAACGAGGACTTAGGACTCGGCAACGACTGGGGAGGAATCCCCAGAGGTGCCTCGAAGGTCCAACGGAGACTGACCTCTCCTGTAGCCACAGGGCGGATTCCTGGGGTCCCCGTCGTAACTTGAGAGCACCCCACCGCAACTGGAGAAAAACCAGAAGCTTCTCCCCTGCAGGCGAGGTGTGGCCCTTGTCCACTGTGGCATCTCAGGGGAAATTCTTCCTTCCCTCTTGGACTTCGAATGGCTCCTACACACCCTTGCTGTGACAGAGGAAGTTCCCCGCCCCACCCGTCCTCATTCGAGAGGAACTTGGAGGGTCATGCCTTGATTCAAGAGGAGTCCCTTTTTCCCCTGGGAAGCTCCAAATGAAGGGCTCTTTCCCTACTCTTAGGGAAAGTATTCCCCGCACACCCCTGGAATCCCAAGAGGATGCGCTCAGAGCAGGAGAGTCGGGAGGAGCCTTGAGTTTCAGCACCCATTATCCAAGTCCTCCAAATGCCTCTTACACTCCAGATGAACCTGACTGCCCTGCACTGCCTCGGTTATAACCTCGAGGCTCGAATCCCGATGCATGGGCATGTGTGATAGCACTGGGGTGTCATGAGGGTAAGCCACAGTTCCCTGTGTCCGCTCGACAGGAAACTGGACCCTGCTAGTGCAGCTGGGGAGAAAAGCGGCTGTGCACGTCTCCAGGCGAGACGCAGCTGACTTTTTTGTGGGGGCTCCAGGGGAATCGGAAGACCTATGTCATCAGGGTCGAGGCAAGCTCAAGCTTCAGCCTCCACACCAGACATTGACTGAGGACCTGGTGATGCCTGGGGAGATATCCCCAGAGGCGCCTTTCATCTCCCACAAGACTGGCCTATCCTGAGGCCTCGAGGGTGGGTCCCTTGAGTCCCCATCGTAACTTGAGAGGACCTCACCTCAACTCCAGAAAAAAAAAAAATCTTCTCTCCTGCTGTAGGTATGAGAATATTGTCTGATGGGGCGTCTCGGTCCACATCACGATTTTCCTCTTGGACCACGAATGGATCATTCACACCCTTGCTGTAACCCAAGGTGTCCTCTGTCCCATTCGACCCCACTCCAGAGGAAACCCAAGAGTCTCTCTGCGATTCTAGAGGAGCCCCGTTTTCCCCTGCTCAACTCCACATGTGGTGTCCCCTCCATGCTCCATGGGTAAAGGTTTCCAGCTCTTCCCCTTGCATCCCAATTTGAGGCACTCACAACAGCAGTGTTGGGAGCAGCCTTAGGGTTCATACCAACATTCCCCATGATGCTCAGATGCCTGTCCACTCCAGATGAGCCTGACAGCCTTGCACTGCCTCGGCTGTCACACGGAGGCTCGAGCCCTGATACACTGGCACGGGTGACAGCTCTGGGATACCTCGAGGGCAAGCCACAGATCCCTGTGTCTGCTCGATGGGGAGCCGGAACCTGTTTCTACAGCTAGAGCAGAAAGAGGCCATGCATCTTTCCAGGCGAGACAAGGCCTGACACCGTTGTGGGGACGTCATTGTTCGTGCAACACGTCATGGAGCTGACGAACAAGTCAGCTTTCGTACAACACGTAACGGAGATGAGGAACATGTTAGCATTTGTAGATCACGTCAAGGAGATCAGGGACACGTCAGCGTTCGTGCAACACATCAGTGAAATAAGGGACACATCAGCATTCTTTCAACACGTCACGGAGATCATGAACATGTCAGCATTCGTGCAAAACATCATGGAGTTCAGGGACACATCAGCATTGGTCCAACACTTCACTGAGATCAGGGACACGTCAGCGTTCATGCAACACATCACAGAGATGACAATCATGTCCGCAATCGTGCAACACATCACGGAGATGATGAACAAGTCAGCATATGTGCAACACGTCACTGAGATCTGGGATACGTCAGAATTTGTGCAACACGTCACGGAGATGATGAACATGTCAGCATTTGTGGAAAATATCATGGAGATCATGGACACCTCAGCGTTCGGGCAACACATGACTGAGATCAGGGACAAGTCATGGTGCGTGCAACACGTCACAAAGATCAGGGATAAGTCATGGTTCATGCAACACGTCACGGAGATCAGGGACACATCAGCATTGGTGCAACATGTCACTGAGATCTGGGATACGTCAGAATTGGTGCAACACGTCACGGAGATGATGAACATGTCAGCGTTTGTGGAAAATATCATGGAGATCATGGACACCTCAGCATTCGGGCAACACATGACTGAGATTAGGGACAAGTCATGGTTCGTGCAACACGTCACAGAGATCAGGGACACGTCAGCATTCGTGCGACATGTCACAGAGATCACAGATATGTCAGCGTTCGCCCAACACGTCCCGGAGATCAGTGACACGTCAGCATTCATGCAACAGGTTACGGAGATCAGGGACATGTCAGCGTTCATGCAACATGTCACGGAAATCAGAGACACGGCAGGGTTTGTGCAACATGTCATGGAGATCAGGGACACATCAGCTTTTGTGCAACACGTTATGGAGATCAGGGGCATGACAGCGTTCGTGCAACATGTCACGGAGATCAGAGATATCTCAGGGTTTGTGCACCATGTCACAGAGATCAGGGACACGTCAGCATTCGTGCAACACGTCTCAGACATCAGGGAAACGTTAGGTTTCATGCAACACGTCACGGAGATTGGGGACATGTCAATGCTCATGCAACACATCACGGAGACCAGGGACACGTCAGCGTTTGCGCAACCAGTCACTGAAATCAGTGACACATCAATGATCGTGAAACATGCCACACAGATCAGAGACATGTCAGCATTTGTGCAACACATCACGGAGATCAGGGACACTTCAGCATTTGTGCAACACGTCATGGAGATCAGGGACACTTGAGGATTCGTGTAACATGTCACAGAGATCAGAGACAATCAGGGTTTGTGCGCCACGTCATGGAGATCATGGACACTTCAGCGTTCGTGGAACATGTCACAGAGATCAGAGACACCTCATGGTTTGTGCATCACGTCACGGAGATCAGGGAAACGTCAGCACTCGTGCAACACCTCATGGAGATCAAAGACATGTCAGTGTTCATGCAACACGTCACGGAGATCAGGGACACTTCAGCGTTCGTGCAACATGTCACGGAGATCAGAGATATCTCAGGGTTTGTGCACCATGTCACAGAGATCAGGGACACGTGAGCATTCGTGCAACACGTCATGGAGATGAGGGACACGTAAGCATTCGTGCAACACGTCACGGAGATCAGAGACACGTTAGCATTTGTGGAACATATCACGGACATCAGGGACATGTCAGCGTGTGTGCAGCATGTCATGGAAGTCAGGGACACATCAGCATTCGTGCAAATGTCACAGAAATCAGGGAAATGTCTGCATTCATGCAACACGTCACGTAAATCAGGGACACGTCAGCATTTGTGCAACAGGTCACAAAGATCAAGGACATGTCAATGTTCGTTCAACACGTCACAGAGATCAGGGACACGTCAGCGTTCGTGCAACACGTCACGGACATCAGGGACAGGTCAGCATACGTGCAACACGTCACGGAAATCAGGGACACTTCAGCATTCGTGCAACATGTCATGGAGATCAGAGACACTTCAGGGTTTGTGCATCAGGTCACGGAGATCAGAGACACTTCAGCGTTCATGCAACATGTCACGGAGGTCAGGGACACTTCAGCGTTCGTGCAACATGTCACGGAGATCAGAGACATGTCAGGGTTTGTGCACCACGTCATGGAGACCAGGGACACGTCAGCGTTCGTGTAACATGTCACAGAGATCAGGGACACTTCATCCTTCGTGCAACATGTCAGGGAGATCAGAGACACCTCAGGGTTTGTTCACCACGTCACGGAGATCAGGAACATGTCAGCATTTGTGCAACACGCCACACAGATCAGGGACACGTCTGCATTCATGCAATACATCATGGAAATCAAGGACATGTAAGCATTCGTGTAACACATCACGGAAATCAGGGACACGTAAGTGTTTGTACAACACATCACAGAGATCAGGGACACGTCATCATTTGTGCAACACATCACAAAGATCAAGGACATGTCAACGTTTGTGCAACCCGTCACAAAGATCAGGGACATGTCAGCATTCTTCCAACACATCACGGAAATCAGGGATACGTCAGCATTCGTGCAACACGTCATGGAGATCAGGGACACGTCAGCATTCATGCAATATGTCATGGAGAGCAGGGACACTTCAGCGTTCATGCAACATGTCACGGAGATCAGAGACACCTCAGGGTTTGTGCACCAGGTCATGGAGATCAGGGACACGGCAGCATTTGTGTAACACATCATGGAGATCAGGGACACTTCAGCGTTCGTGCAACATGTCACGGAGATCAGAGACACCTCAGGGTTTGTGCACCATGTCACGGAGACCAGGGACACATCAGCGTTCGTGTAACACGTCACGGAGATCAGGAACACGTCAGCATTCATGCAGCATGTCACACAGATCAGGGACATGTCTGCATTCATGCAATACATCATGGAAATCAGGGACACGTAAGCATTCGTGTAACATGTCACGGAAATCAGGGACATGTCAGCGTTTGTACAACACGTCACAGAGATCAGGGACACGTCATCGTTTGTGCAACACGTCACAAAGATCAAGGACATGTCAACGTTTGTTCAACACGTCACAGAGATGAGGGACACATCAGCATTCTTCCAACACGTCACGGAAATCAGGGATATGTCAGTGTTCATGCAACATGTAATGGAGTTCAGGGACATGTCAGTGTTCCTGCAGCACGTCACGGAGATCAGGGACACGTTAGCATTCTTGCAACACGTCACATAGATCAGAGACATGTCAGCATTCATGCAACACGTCTCGGAAATCACGGACATGTCAGAGTTCGTGCAACACATCACAGAAATGAGGGACACGTCAGCATTCTTCCAACATGTCACGGAAATCAGGGATACGTCAGTGTTCATGCAACACGTAACGGAGTTCAGGGACAGGTCAACGTTCCTGCAACACGTCACGGAGATCAGGGACATGTTAGCATTCTTGCAACACGTCACATAGATCAGAGACATGTCAGCATTCGTGCAACACGTCTCGGAAATCACGGACATGTCAGAGTTCATGCAACACATCACAGAAATGAGGGACATGTCTGCATTCTTGCAACACGTTAAAGAAATCAGGGATACATCAGGATTAGTGCAACACGTCACGGAGGTCAGGAACACGTCAGCAAAAGTGCAACATGTCACAGAGATCAAGGACACGTCAGCATTCATGTAAAACATCGCGGAAATCAGGGACACGTCAGCATAAGTGCAACACTTCACCGAGATCATGGACATGTCAGCAGTCATGCAACACATCACGGAATCATGGACACGTCAGCATTCGTGCAGCACATCATGGAAATCAGGGACACATTAGCATTCGGGCAACAAGTCACGTAGATCAGGGACACATCAGCGTTCGTGCAACACGTCAAGGAGATAGGGAAACAGCATCATTCGTGCAACACATTATGGAAATCAGAGACACGTCAGCATTTGTGCAACACATCATGGAGATCAGAGACACATCAGCGTTTGTGGAACATGTCATGGACATCAGGGACACATCAGCATTCATGCAACACGTCAGGGAGGTCAGGGACTGGGACACGTCAGTGTTCGTGGAACATGTCACGTACATCAGGGACACGTCAGCGTTCATGCGACACGTCACGGAGATCAGGGAAACCTCAGCGTTCGTCCAACACGTCATGGAAATCAGGGATACGTCAGCATTTGTGCAACACGTCACAGAGATCAAGGACATGTCAGCGTTGGTGCAAAACATCACGGACATCAGGGACAGGTCAGCATTCTTGCAACACATCACAGACATCAGGGTCACGTCAGCATTCATGCAACATGTCACAAAGATCAAGAACATGTCAGCATTCTTGCAACAAATCACGGATATCAGGGACATGTCAGTGTTTGTGCAACACGTCAAGGAAATCAGGGATATGTCCTCTTTCGTGCAACATGTCATGGAAATCAGGAACACGTCAGCATTCATGGAACACATCACTTAAATCATGGACATGTCAGCATTCTTGCAACACGTCATGGAGATCAGGGACATGTCAATTTTCTTGCAACACGTCATGGATATCAGGGAAATGTCATCGTGCAGGCAACATGTCACATAGATCAAGGCCAAGTCAGCGTTCGTGCAACAAGTCACGGAGTTCAGGGACACGTCAGCATAAGTGCAACACATCACGGAAATCAGGGACACATCAGCAGTCATGCAACACACCACGGAATCAGGGACACGTCAGCATTCATGCAGCACAACATGGAAGTCAGGGACACGTTAGCATTCTTGCAACACATCACATAGATCAGGGACACGTCATCGTTCATGCAACATGTCTCAAAGGTCAAGGACATGTCAGCGTTCTTGCAACAAGTCATGGAGATCAGGGAAATGTCATCGTTCAGGCAACATGTCACATAGATCAAGTCCACTTCAGCATTCATGCAACAAGTCACGGAGATCCGGGACTCGTCAGCATAAGTGCAACATGTCACGTATATCAGGGACACGTCAGCGTTCATGCAACACGTCACGGAAAAGAGGGACATGTCAGCTTTCGTGCAACACCTCACGGAGATCAGGGAAACATCATCATTCGTGCAATACTTCACGGAAATCAGGGACACATCACCGTTCGTGGGACACATCACGGACATCAGGGACACGTCAGCATTCATGCAACATGTCACAGAAATCAAGGACACGTCAGCATTTGTGCAACACATCACAAAGATCAAGGACATGTCAACGTTCGTGCAACATGTCACAGAGATCAGGGACACGTCAGCATTCGTGAAACACATAACAAAGATCAGGGACACGTCTGCATTCATGTAACATGCCACGGAAATCAGGGACATGTCAGCATTCATGCAACACGTCACTTAAATCAGGAACACAACAGCATTTGTGCAACACATCACAGAGATCAGGGATGCGTCAGCGTTCTTGCAACACATCACGGAGATCAGCGACATGTCAGCATTCATGCAACACGTCACGGAGATCAGGGACGCATCATCATTCATGCAACATGTTACAAAGATCGAGGATATGTCAGTGTTCTTGCAATACGTCATGGAGATCAGGGAAATGTCATCGTTCAGGCAACATGTCACATAGATCAAGGCCATGTCAGCATTCGTGCAACAAGTCACAGAGAACAGGGACACGTCAGCATAAGTGCAACACGTCATGGAGATCAGGGAGACATCAGGATTCGTGCAACACATCAGGGAAATCAGGGACATGTCAGCATATGTGCAACACTTCACAGAGATCAGGGTCATGTCCCCAGTCATGCAACACATCACCGAATCAGGGACACTTAAGCATTCTTGCAGCACATCATGGAAATCAGGGACACCTTTGCATTCTTGCAACACGTCACAACGTGTCAGCATTCGTGCAACAAGTCACAGAGAACAGGGACACGTCAGCATAAGTGCAACACGTCATGGAGATCAGGGAGACATCAGGATTCGTGCAACACATCAGGGAAATCAGGGACATGTCAGCATATGTGCAACACTTCACAGAGATCAGGGTCATGTCCCCAGTCATGCAACACATCACCGAATCAGGGACACTTAAGCATTCTTGCAGCACATCATGGAAATCAGGGACACCTTTGCATTCTTGCAACACGTCACAACGATCAGGGACACGTCATCATTCGTGCAACATGTCACAAAGATCAAGGACATGTCAGCGTTCCTGCAACACGTCACGGAAATCAGGGATACGTCAGCGTTCGTGCAACACGTCAAGGAAATCAGGGATATGTCATCATTCGTACAACACATCACAGAAATCAGGAACACGTCAGCATTCATGCAACAAGTCTCGGAGATCAGGGACACGTCAGCGTTCATGGAACACGTCTCGGACATCAGGGACATGTCATCGTTCGTGCAACATGTCACAAAGATCAAGGACATGTTAGCATTCTTGCAACACCTCATGGAGATCAGGGAAATGTCATCATTCAGGCAATATGTCACATAGATCAAGACCACGTCAGCGTTCATGCAACCCGTTCCAAAGATAAGAGACATGTCAGCATTCATGCAACACATCACGGAAATCAGGGACATGTCAGCATACGTGCAACACTTTACCGAGATCAGGGACACGTCAGGAGTCATGCAACATATCACGGAATCAGGGACACGTCAGCATTCGTGCAGCACATCTCGGAAATCAGGGACACATTAACATTCTTGCAACACTTTACCGAGATCAGGAACACGTCAGATTTCATGGAACACATCACGTAGATCAGGAACACATCAGTGTTTGTGCAACACGTCACGTAGATTAGGAATACATCAGGTTTTGTGCAACACGTCACATAGACACAAACATGTCAATTTTCGTGCAACACGTCATGTAGATCAAGAACATGTCAGTTCTCGTGTAACATGTCAGTAAGATCATGAACACGTCAGTTTTCATGCAACACGTCACATAGATCACGAACATGTCAGTCTTCGTCCAACATGTCACGTAGAACAGGAACACATCAGTTTTCGTCCAACACGTCACGTATATGAGTAATACGTCATTTTTGTTGCAACACGTCACGTACATCACAAACACCTGAATGTTCATGCAACATGTCAATTAGACCAGGAACACGTCAGTTTTCATGCAACACATCACGTAGATCAAGAACAAGTTAGTGTTTGTGTAGCATATCAATTAGATCAGGAACATGTCAGTTTTCGTTCAACACATCACGTAGATAACAAACAATTCAGTTTTCGTGCAACACGTCACATAGATCATTAACACCTCAGTTTTCCTGCAACACGTCAATTAGATCAGGAACACATCAGTTTCACGCAACACATCACGTAGATCATGAACACGTCAGTGTTCTTGCAAGACGTCACGTAGATCAGGAACACGTCAGTGTTCATGCAAGACATAACGTAGATCAGGAACACGTCAGTTTCTGTACTACACGTCACGTAGATCATGAACACATCAGTTTTTGTACAACACGTTCATTAGTTCAGGAAAATGTCAGCTTTCATGCAACACATCATGTAGATCGTGAACACCTCAGTTTTCGTGCAACACGTCACATGGATCATGAACAAGTCAGTTTTTATGCAACACGTAACGTAGTTCAAGAACATATCATTTTCATGTAACACGTCATGTAGATCACAAACAGGTCAGTTTTTCAGCAACATGTCACGTAGATCAGGAACATGTCAGTTTTCATGCAACACATCACGTAGATCAGGAACATGTCAGTTTACGTGCAACATGTCACGTAGATCAGACACTCATCAGTTTTCGTACAACATGTCACGTAGATCAAAAATATGTCAATTTTAGTGCAACACATCACGTAGTTCAAGAACACACATTTTTCATGCAACACGTCACATAGATCACGAACAGGTCGGTTTTTCAGCAACATGTCATGTAGATCATGAACACATCAGTTTTCGTGCAACGCATCACGTAGATCAGAAACTCATCAGGTTTCATGCAACACATCACGTAGATCACAAAAATGTCCGTTTTCATGCAACATGTCACGTAGATCACGGACAAGTCAGTTTTTGTGTAACATGTCAATTAGATCAGGAACATGTTAGTTTTTGTGCAACACGTCACGTAGATCATGAACACATCAGTTTATGTGCAACACATCACGTAGATCATGAATACGTCAGTTTTCAAGCAACATGTCACATAGATCATGAACATGTCAGTGTTCGTGCAATATGTTCATTAGATCAGGAAAACATCCGCTTTCATGCAACATGTCACATAGATCACGAACATGTCAGTTTTCGTTCAACATGTCAGTTAGACCAGGAACACGTCAGTTTTCATGCAACATGTCACATAGATCACAAACATGTCAGTTCTCGTGTAACATGTCAATAAGATCAGGAACACATCAGGTTTCATGCAACACATCACGTAGACCAGGAACACGTCAGTTTTCATGCAACACATCACGTCGATCATGAACACGTCAGTTTTTGTACAACATGTCACGTAGATCACGAACACTTCAGTTTTTGTGCAACATGTCACGTAGATGAGGAAAATGTCAGTTTTCATGCAACACGTTACTTAGATCATGAACACGTCTGTTTTCGTTCACACATCATGTACACAACGAACAAGTCATTTTTCATGCAACACGTCAATTAGATCAGGAATATGTCAGTTTTTGTCCAACATGTTAATTAGATCAGGAAAACATCAGTTTTTGTGCCACATGTCTCGTAGATCACGAACACGTCAGTTTTTATGCAACACGTCATGTAGATCATGAATGTATCATTTTCATGCAACACGTCATGTGTATCACAAACACGTCAATATTAATGGAACACATCATGTAGATCAGGAACACATCATTTTTTGTCAACACATCACGTAGTTCAGGAACACGTCAGTTTTCATGCATGACGTCACATAGATCACGAACACATCAGTTTTCCTGCAACACGTCACATAGATCACGAACATGTCAGTTTTCGTGCAACACGTCACGTAGATATGGAAAACGTCAGTTTTCGGGCAACAGGTCACGTAGATCAGGAAAATGTCAGTTGTCGTGCAACACGTCACACAGATCAGGAACACGTCAGCTTTAGTGCAACATGTCAGGTAGATCAGGAACACGTAAATTTTCATGCAACACGTCACGTAGATCACGAACATGTCATTGTTCGTGCAACAAGTCACATAGATCACGAACATGTAAGTTTTCATGCAATATGTCATGTTGATTACGAACACGTCAGTTTTTGTGCAACTCGTAACGTAGATCACGATCACATCAGTTTCCGTGAAACACATCACATATATCACGAACACCTAACTTTTTGTGCAACACATCACGTAGATCACGAACACGTCAGTTTTAGTGCAACATGTCAGGTAGATCAGGAACATGTAAGTTTTCATGCAACGCGTCATGTAGATCAGGAACACGTCAGTTTTCATGCAACACGTCACATGGATCATGAACACGTTAGTGTTCGTGCAACTCGTTAATTAGATCAGGAAAACGTCAGTTTTAGTGCAACTTATCTCGTAGATCTCGAGTACATCATTTTTCGTGCAACACATCACGTAGATCAGGAAAATATCAATTTTCATGCAACACGTCATGTAGATCATGAACTCGTCAGTTTTCA
>SJYC01093358.1:0-20359 GCA_006408675.1 Madoqua kirkii | reverse complement strand
GGGGGCGACAGAGGACAAGATGGCTAGATGGCAGCACTGACTCGATGGACGTGAGTCTGAGTGAACTCCGGGAGATGGTGATGGACAGAGAGGCCTGGTGTGCTGCGATTCATGGGGTCACAAAGAGTCGGACATGACTGAGCGCCTGAACTGAACTATGGAAGTGACAGAGGGTTCAAACTTACAAGTCAGCAACTGCTGTACTCTTTAAAATTAAACATCAACCCACGCACCTCCCTTTTGTTTGGGACCCCTATCATTCTCATATACACCCAGCCCTGTCTCACATGGCCTGGTCGTCTAACTAAGTCCCACTCAGTCTTCATAAGGCAGAACACAGGCTCTCCCAGGCAGCAACCTCCCTCTTCTGTGGGTTCACACACTGTCTTATGCTTAGTTCTTGCTTCAAAGTACCACTATTTGTTTACAGAGCTGTATCTCCTATGAATTGTGAGCTTCATCTCTTTTTGTTTTTTGTTTACCAGCTGGTACTGCTGCTGCTGCTGCTAAGTCACTTCAGTTGCGTCTGACTCTGTGCAGCCCTGGAGACGGCAGCCCACCAGGCTCCCCCAGCCCTGGGATTCTCCAGGCAAGAACACTGGAGTGGGTTGCCATTTCCTTCTCCAGTGCATGAAAGTGAAAGCTGCTACTGAGAATTGCTCAATAAAATTTCATTAAATAAGTGAATTATGTTAAAGATAGAATTTTCCCAATAGTTATATTTTTAAATGTAGAAAATGATATCAGGCTTGAATACTCCTTAGAGAAATTATGGTAATACAATGGTATAAGTTCAGTTCTAATAAAATAGTAAGAATATAGGTAAGTATGAGCAAATTCATGAAACGGTTCAAACAGAGCTATCAGGTCTGAGAAAAAGCACTTGTCTATAGCCAAATAAGGGGCTTTCCAGGTGGAGCTAGTGGTAAAGAACCTGCCTCCCAATGCAGGAAAAGTGACAGAATGCCTTTGATTCCTCAGTCAGGAAAATCCTCTGGAGGAGGAAATGGCAACTTACTCCAATATTCTTGCCTTGGAAGACTTGCACAGAGTAGCCTGGTGGGCTGTAGTTCAGGACATGACTGAAGCAATTTAGCACGTTTAAGTCAAATTGTCAAATAAAGCAACAAAGAATCAAACCAAAAAACAAAAGAGTGGAAAGTTGAGATCACAGTTGTCAAAGAGTGTATTTCCCTTTTTTCTTGATGTATGTATGATTACATCTCGGTCACATTATGGATATATTGATTTTGGATAAATGTTTACGTTTTCATAGCCCGATTACATGTGATAGGATTGAAGGGGGGTGGTTAAAAAAAAAAAAAAACAGGAAAAGTTTTTAAAATAACATTTTAAGACTAACATAAAAGGTTTCCTGGTGACTCAGACTGTAAAGTGTCTGCCTACAATGCAGGAGACCCGGATTCAATCCCTGGGTCGGGAAGATCTCCTGGAAAAGAAAATGGCAACCCACTCCAGCACTCTTGCCTGGAAAATTCCATGGACGGAGGAGCCTTGTAGGCTACAGTCCATGGGGTTGCAAAGAGCTGGACACAACTGAGCTACATCAATGTTGCATAAAAGGTTTTAGAGAACTTAGCAAAAAGGATAATTTTTTAAAATGAAGATGTTTTAGTTCTAGAGAAGAGTGATGAGGAATTTAATCACTGTCTTCTAGTATATGATGGTTCCATTGAGAGATGATAGTAATAAAATATTTTCCTTTTAGCTCAGTGTATGGCCAACAAGGACTGACTTAAAGAGAAGAGAGGAAAACTCTAGAGAAGGTGAGAGATTATGACTAATTACTAAGTAATGCAGTGAAAGATTTCCCTCACAAACTTTCAAAGCAGGAGAGCTACATTTTGATCTGGAGTCAGACATAAGTTTAAACCTAAAGAACTCTCAGCAAGACAAATACCATTTTGTTCCATAAACCAATTATGCTCTCTGTGGTTCTCGATGTTCTTCTACAACAAATCTCCCTCTGCTGCCCACGGGGCTGTCTCAGCCACTGACACCAGGACCAAGCCCCCTGAAGCATGTAAAATAGAATCTTCTGAACTAATTTTTCCTTAAATCCTCACCTTTCTGATCAGACTCTCCTTAACAAGGTGGCCAAAGATTGGAGAAGAGTGATTAAAAATTTCCCAGAGTTTTAAAATAAATGGAACATAATAATGTTTGGAAATTCAAATACACCTAAAATATTTTTAAAAACTATAGTGTGAAAATCACTGATCTTTGACTTTGTTTATGCTTCATATTTTTTCATTAACATTAAGTGACATTTAGTATAATATTTAAGTCAAAAACAATTCTTTCAAATATTTTTAACCTCATATAATATATGAAAATACTGTACTGTGAAATTCCAAGATAAGACACAAGTTTAAGGTTTCTATCAAAGGTCACTGAAAGACTAAAGGTTTTTCATAACATTTTTGTCTTTAGGTTTTACAATTAACATTTGCTATGCTGCTTCATTTATATCAAATGCTCACAGTTGTTTTATAAATAAATACCACAACCTTTCTAAGGAACTTGAGAGTTTGACCTAAATTCAATTATTTTGTTTTCATGGGACAGCAAAGCTATCAAGATCTGAAATAAGCTGGCACTCTATATATGAAGAATAAGGGCCTGACTTTCGTTTAAAACTAGATAAAATTTTCCAGAGAGAGGTACACTGTGGCTTCCATGTGGCTGCTTGGTCATCTGTGAACCTGAAACACGGTTCTGCAGTGTCTTATCTCCTCTTGTTTTTCTCCAGCTAATGAATGTAATGCATCCACTCAGAATCTGAAAGTAGTACATATCATATCAGAAAAAGAGGATGTGGTTCAGCTTACCTGTTCCTGTTGCTGGAAATCCAATCTGAAATAAGTGTTGATGCTTGTTGGTGACAGTGCTTGTTGCCAAAACTACATGCCAGCATTATAACTTCTCTACGCAGTTCTCTAGGTATCATCAAAAGGAAAAGAAAAACCACCAGTGTGAATATCTGGAGAGAAAGGGTAACTCATTACACTACATTACAGTAAATGTGTAAATAATTAGCACAAAATAATTTTCAGACATGGGGATTCCATTTTGCTGAGTAAGAAATAATTAAGCAGGGTGGGAGTTGTGCCTAAAAACGTCTTCTCTGGAAAGAGATCTCTAGTAGTGAGGGGTCTAGGTTCAGATCCCAACTTTACCAGTAGAGGCAGATTTTAAATTAAAACAGTGCCAAGAAAAGCCTTTGCTCTCAGCAGCAGGTGGTGGAAACCCTGCCGTCCACCAGCAGTCCCTCCGGGAAAGGGAAAGGAAAGCTGCAGATGAAAGGTCGGCTCACGCCGCTGCAGCCGCAGCGCTTCCAGCGGCGCGTCACTGTGCGGTTCTGGGGGAAGCAAGTAAGAAAATAAAACCGTACTCATGTTGGTAGGACGCCTGGACAAGAGATCCATTAAAATTGTTCTTTGGCCAACCAAGCTTGATGTACGTCGTTGCAACTTGCTTTAAAATATATTCCTAAATGAACAGTAGGAGAAATAAAGATAATGTTACTTTCAAATCATTTCACTCTGACAACTGAAATTATATGTAACTTAAAATATTTTCCAAATGAACCTACTTTGAATGTCCGTAAAATAATGGGTATGGTAAAGCTTTATTATAATTTCATTCGACTTAGCATTTCAAACATAGAAAGTAAGTATAAAATACAGTTGCAATGGTGGAAGCCTACTCTTTACTGCCTATTGACAAATTAAGCAATTTTCACTATTAAGTATTTGAGATGACAATTTTTGTAGCAAAAAGGAAAATTGATAATGAATCCATGTATACATAGTTACATATGTATGTAGATATAGTTTATGAAAATGAGTATCTAATCTTTATCATTTTATGTAAATAGACCATATTTAATGCAAAACTATTAGATAAGCCCAGTAATAGCCTAGCCTTGTTGAACCTGACACCCACAAAAGAGATTCACTCTTTAGTAAGATGATGTACTATTTATATTTCAAAGTCAAACTCCATTCATCTAACGATATAATTAAATATTAGTAGTAATGTAAGATATGTTCTCCTCATTTTAATGTGGTCTTTGAATTTTGACAAAGGAAGGAAAACACTGAAATTACAGTAAAGCAATTCTTAACTTCTACTGGAAATGAAGTGGCTGACATGATATACTATTCTAAAGTACAAATATACACAAGAATATAAATTTGTTTTACATAAGTTTAATATTACAGTGTCTCTGTGTTAAGGAGAAAAGAGAAGGGTAATAAGCCTTTCTCCAGCAGATAAAAATGATAGACGCCATAACTGTATTGACACTTGTATGCACGTCTGCTACAAAAGCAGACTGAAACAAAACTAATGGCAATGAACGGTCAAGCCAAGATTTTTCTCATTAAAAAATTGTTAAAGCCAAGGTGCTTTCATGTAGGCTTAGGATAAGATTTGAAAAAGCAACTCTTATGGACATCACACTGTTTAGATGACTCTAATAAACAGCTTTCATGTCAGAGCCATCTTGCCTCGAGTCATTTCAAAATCATAGGTTAATTAGCAGAGCCAGTATGTTATAAGTTAGGAAAATTTTATAAGACACGGAGCATAGACTTCAAATAAGTAAAAGGAAAATAAATAATGCTCAATGGTGATAGGAGTTACAGAGATTCATTCTCACATGCAAAACTTCACTGGTGATAAAGAAATTTTGAAATCAAAAGCTCATTAGCAGTACTTAACCCTAATGCTATTCAAAATGATTATTACATTAGATTAGGTGGTGTCAGCTGTGCAGGTTTGGTTTTCCAGCCCTTGCTGCTGCTGCTAAGTTGCTTCAGTCATTTCTGACTCTGTGTGACCTTACAGACGGCAGCCCACCAGGCTCCCCCATTTCTGAGATTCTCCAGGCAAGAACACTGGAGTGGGTTGCCATTTCCTTCTCCAATGCATGAAAGTGAAAAGTTGAAAGTGAAGTCACTCAGTCGCATCCGACTCTTAGTGACCCCATGGACTGTAGCCCACCAGGCTCCTCCGTCCATGTGATTTTCCAGGCAAGAGTACTGGAGTGGGATGCCATTGCCTTCTCCGTTTCCAGCCCTTAGGCTTAGGAAATTTGGTCAAGTAACATATTGGAATGTTTGCCATGTCTTCAGGTCTATTTGGATTAGCTGTTGTTTGCTCTCCTATATCTCCTTGGACCCAATTATGAATGGGCTTTTGCCTCAATGTTGATCTTAACCTTGTTAATTAAGGAAGTGAATTGAATTTACTATGCCCCTTTGGATAAAAATAATGACTAAGAATCTTTATTGAAACTGTCTATATTCTGTGAAGATTTTTACATCCCTCTCCCAGGTTAAGTCCTTTGTGAACACAGAACCCTTTAACTCTAGGGAAGTAAGTTTGAACTTTAAGGATTTGTTATGTATATTTGTTCTTAAATTCGGAGGCATTTAAGCTTAACTGACACTTTTAGGCCAGAAAAAAAAAAAGGTAGCTTATATTACATTTCTTTCTTCAGAATTTGCCATTAGTGTCATACAGAAAATCAGAACAAAAATGATAACACAAATTAGAAGAAACTAAAATAACTTGGGATCAATTTGAACATAGTAGATAATGAGAAAACAATTTATCTTCTGAAAAGAAGAAAGAAGAAAATATATCTTTTTACATTGAAGACGTTGTATTTCTCCATGCGGTCCAGTAATTTATCTAGAGGATAAAGGGCTCTGCTGGCAGCATGCCAAGGAAGAAAATCCTTTTCCTCAGACAGGTATCTGATAATCTCCAGGGGAATATTCTGAGGCAAATACCCAGCTCTGCACAAAAAAATTTAATGTTAATTATATGCAGGAAAGATACATGATGAGGCAAAAATGAAGATTTTATGTATGCAAATAAAAGGCAGAAAGCAAGATTCATCACAGTATAAAGAAGCCATACTCAGAACTATAAGAATAAAATTACTCACTTTTTAAATATAGTCCTACTTAGGATGCCAATGCCCCTTAATATATACAGAGTTAGCGAGTAAAAAATTTGCATGAACACAAAAATATCAGCATGCATGTTTTTAAAAAGGAAAGAATTGTGGGACTTGAATAAAATCAACTCTAGTATTTTCTTCACGGAAACCATTCAGAGGTCATGAGTTGCTGAAAATAATTGATTACTGAAATGAAATCTGGGTTCTCATAGCATTTGTTTGATTTTCATGTACTTCTGTATAATAACATTTAATCCAGGTTGTCCCCAAAAGGATAATCAAATTAAAATAACAACTTCCAGTTTTGACTGTATTTGTTACATTACCATACAAACATTTTTCAAAACTTCCTATTAAAAACAATTCTATCAAGACAGCACCTATGAAGAAGAGCAGAGTTAGATTTAAAGTTTAAATTACAAAAAATGTTAAAAAAAAAATAGACTCTTCCTCTTTATTATTTTCAATAGGTGCTATGCCACCATGGGGACCAACGTCAGATTCTTTGGATAACGTGAAACGGTAGCTTTTAAGAACTGTCTGATCACATGCAGCCCATTTTTAAAGAGGGTATAATCAAAAAGGAATCCAAAGGAAGTGAATATCCCTACACTACAGTGGACTGCATAGAAAATCCTCACAAATCAAAGCAATGTGAAAAACAGTATGGAGTACATTAAAAGACGGTCTTAGCCTTAATGTCCCTGATGCATACACAGGGTGACACCATGCATTTGCTGATTTTTTACATTAATAATCAATTGAATATAGACTTCTAACACAGGGGACAGGTAAATATGAGTACAAGTAAAGCCTGGTTCTCTTCTTTACTTACATTTCACACCATTATTTTTTATGGCATCACAAAATTAGATGGATTTTTTTAATTTGTGTTTGGTAGAAGGTGGACAAGGAGGGAGCAAAGTCTTCTCATCTCTATTTCCAGCAAGTTTGCCAGATTATTTAATCTTTACTAATGTGATAAGCAAAAACTACTCTATGCACATATATTAACTTGCAGCTGTGTTTATAACGTTCATAATAAAAACCAACTCTGAAGATTCTGCTTCAGTTTTCTTTGGATTTAATAAATGAACATACATCATCACTCTAATGATTTTGATTCACTCTTGGTATAAGATCAACAATAGCTACACCTGACATAAATAAGAATGGCGAAAATAACCCCGAATTTCCACATTTCCATAAAATTGCCTGAAGTTTGTATGCCTTAGACTCCACCTAGGTTTGTGCCACTTTTCCTGTACACTTTCTATTTTATACATTCTTACAAAAATAGCATGAAATTAGGCCAAAGCAATAGTAATTAAATAAGAAACAAAACTTCATATTTTTGCTAATGTAGCATAATAAAACAGTTAAATTTTGCCTATAGGGGTTGTAAAAGTAATGATGCGGTTTTCTTCCTTAAAAATAACACAGCTTCCAATATTTCATATTTCATAATTTGTTTTTTATGAACTTTTAATCCTAGATCTTAACTAGCGTGGTGATCATAAATTTGCCTTCTCTAAAATTATAAAATCTGCATGCCATGGATTAGATCATTTTAGAGTTGAAGAAGATTTATCTAGAACCCATTATTCTTTTATTGAGGAAATAAGAAAAAATTATGTATTATTTTTAAAAGGAACCTTTAGTAAGTAGCTAATTTATTAGGGTCATTCAGATGAGTTTGGAAAATCAAGAAAGGTGTTTGTGTCTATTTTCTCATGGATTTAAACATACTGCCTCTTGTCAGTTACAATATATTGCATATTATTTCTTCTTTATAAATGGATGGACATCTTTCAATGACTTATGTTTTAGACGCAATATGACTACAAATGAAAACATGACAAATAATATCATGAAAAGAGGCTTGGTCCAGAAGAAAGAGCCTGAAACTGAGGAAGAGTCTGGAAGTCTGAGTGTACAAGCCGCTCCGTCCATCTCTCCAAGCCTCACATTCCTCATCTGGGAAATCAGAGGCTTGAACTAGGTGATATCTTTTTTAGGTTTTGAAGCTAATGCTTTTATTCTAACCCACTTACCTATATTTTAGCCTGCTTAAAAAAATCATCACCACAACAGGGGCATAATGTGTTTACTTAAAATTTTTGGAAAAAAAAAAGCTTTTTCATTTTTATATCCCCCATTATTCAGCTGTTTGATTGTGTGAGTCACAGCTTGAATCTAGGTTTTATAGGACATTTGACGTGGTGTAATAAAATTAAACCCAAAGCAAGCCTAAGAGAAATTTAAGCAATGACCAAGGCAAGTGAAGTATTCATTAAATCAAGAACTAGAGTAAGTTATGTTTTGAGTCCTTAAGGCAAAATTTGCTAACTGTGCACCAAAATCTATGCCCTCTTCCACTTCCTGGAATAAAGGATAATTCTCATTTCCTTGGTAGCTAGCTGTGGTCATGTGACTAAACTGTAGCCTACAGAGTATTAGCGTTCCTCCCTGTCAAGGTCAGCCCATGGACACCTTCATTAGTCCTGCATGTCCTTTTTCCCTAAAATGAATCTTTCAGAGTGGCCCTGAATGGAGCTCTCACACTGAATATGTGAGAAACCTACCTGAGTGTCTGGATGACTGCATCGCCAAGGACCAGTTCTCATACCCAGTTCTGTTCTGTGTGCAGGAAGCACACTTTTATTGCTTTTTCTTTTTAATCCAAATGTATCTTTGGGTCTGTTTTATTTAAAACAATTAACCTTCTCTAATTCATTCTTTAAGTAGAATAAGAAACAGATTACTCTCAAATTGCCCTCATTTTGTGTTGTTACAAACATATGTAAGTAATTATCTACTATATAATTCAATAATCTTGCATTTAGCCTGCTAGATCAAAATATGTAGCTATACTCAATTGGGTAAGAGGATAATCAACTTCATTACAAAATTAAGACTTGTAAGAGATAATGTTGGTGAATAAGTTACCTAGTTTAGATATGTGCTTGTGTAATTGGCTGGTAATGATATGTGTGATTAGTACTACTGATAATGCAATCAATATAGGAGAAGTGTGTGGAATCCTAGTGAATGGAACACTACATTAGCTCAAAGTAATCAGCCCAGTAGGAAGCACACTTAGGGTCCTGATGCTGAAATGCAGTTTCCTTAAATTTGCATCATCACAGGGAAATGTTATTAGAAAATGTGATGGCGGGGGGGGGGGGGGGGGGGGGACAAATTTTTAAAGAATAGTGCATGTATAACAATACAGGTTTTTCCTCTTTTAGGAAGAAGCTGTAGATGATATTTATCTTCTCTATTCTTGAGGTGAGGCTTGGCATAAGAAATTAGTTAAGAATCAAAACAATGGGATAAACATGTGAAAAGATGCTCAACATCAGTAATAATTACAGAAATGCAAATCAAAACTAAAATGAGGTATCACCTCCCACCAGTCAGAATGGCCATCATCAAAAAAATCTACAAACAAATACCAGAGAGAGTGTGGAGAAAAAAGAACCCTCTTGCATTATTGGTAGGAATGTAAACTGATATAGCCACTATGGAGAACAGTATGGAGATTTCCTAAAAAACTAGGAATAAATCTACCATATGACCCAATAATCCCACTACTGGGCATATACGCTGAGGAAACCATAATCGAAAAAATACATGTACCCCAGTGTTCACTGCAGCACTTTTTACAATAGCTCGGACATGGAAGCAACCTAGATGTCCATCAGCAGACAAATGGATAAGGAAGTTGTGGCACATATACACAATGGAATATTACTCAGCTATAAAAAGGAATACATCTGAGTCAATTCTAATGAGGTGGATGAAACAGGAACTTATCGTATACACAGTGAATACACAATGAAGTAAGTCAGAAAGAGTAATACAAAAACTGTATATTGATGCATATTGATATATATATATAATTTAGAAAGATGGTACTGATGAACTTATTTGTAGGGCAACAATGGAGAAGCAGATATAGACACAGTAGTGGAAGGAGAGTGGGCCAAATTGAGAGAGTAGCATTGAAACATATACATTACGGTATGTAAAACAGCTAGTGGGAAGTTACTGTGTAACACAGGGAGCCTGAGCTGGTGCTCTGTGACAACCTAGAGGAGTGGGGCAGAGTGGGAGGGGGAAGGAGGTTTGGGGCGGGGGCAGGGCATGTGTAACCTATGGCTGATCCATGTTGATGTATGGCTGAAACCACAACATTGTAAAGCAATCATCCTCTAATAAAATAGTTTTTTAAAAAAACACTATGAGGAAGACAGGAAAACGAGGGAAGTTTAAGCAATGGATAAAAGATGGCCTGCATACATCTATACAGTTCCTCCTCCCATCCCTGTGTCTCTCCCAACACACACATACCTTCTGCTCTTCCTTCTCTAATTACTAGAGCTTGCAATGGGATATATCTTTAGGCACACAAGAGGATATTTTATAAAGGAAGGACATTAAAATCAGACTATATTAACTGATGTAAAAATGCACTGACCTTAGCTGGCTTTGTTTTCACCCAAGATCTTAAACTACTTTTGAATTCCTGTGAGTGTTAACTCTTAAATCTTTTGTGATAGGTGGCTTGTACACGTAACCTATTTTACCATGAGTTTTCTTTAAAAGCCATTGGTTTCTGGGTGCTTGAAACAATGAAAAGTAAAAAGCACAGCCTTCAGACTTTTCAGAGCATCTTACTCCTTTCTTCATTAATTGAATATTTATTTAAAAACAATATATAGCCTGATACATAGCTCACCATACATGCAGCAGACACTGTAACTGTCCCTTAGGGCACAGATGTTTGAAGCAATTACTGCAATGCTTAATTAAGAAGCTTACTATTCTATCTACTGTTCTTTGTTATTCATTATTGTAAGACTTTTATGTGCTCTTTGTGGAAAGATATTGTGGTAGAGACTGAAAACCCCACTTGTTCACAGAGCACCACAGAATAAAGAGGGAACTACACAGAGGAGGTATCTGTGTCAACCAGGGGTCCTTGTGATCAGTTCCTAGAGAAAACAAAGATATGGTTCAGGCATTGGCCAACCGCTGTCTGCAGAGACAAGAAGGAATCACAGTCGGTCCTTCACACCTACAGGTTCTGCGTCAGTGGATTCAACCAACTGTGGATCAAAATATTTGAGAAAAAAAATTACAAAGTTCTAAAAAGCAAAACTTGAATTCACTGCATGCTGGCAAATATAAACAAAGCAATTATACCATATTCAATATTATAAGTAATCTGGAGACTATTAATATACAAATACTACATATGTCATCTTGGGCTTTCTAGTTGGCACAGTGGTAAAGAAGCTGCCTGCCAATGGAGACACAAGTTTGATCCCTGGGTCAAGAAGATCTCCTGGAAGAGAAAATGGCAACCCACTCCAACATTCTTGCCTGGGAAATCCCATGAACAGAGGAGCCTGGCAGGCTATAGTCCATGGAGTTGCAAAGAGTCAGACATGGCTGAGTTACTGAGGATACACATATACACCATGCCATTTTATACAAGGGATCTGAGGATTTGGGTATCTGTAGGGGTTCTGAAGGCAGAGTATACCAAGAGATGGCTTACTTGCTTGTAGCCCCACAAAATTAGGAATGTGAAAGTTGCACACAAAAAAGAGAGTTCTCATGGCCCCTTCTCCTCCTGTTCCTTTTCTTCCAGAAAGCCCACTTCCAAAACTGACTCAGGCACTTAGTTTATGATTTCACATACATTTTGATAACATCCCTATTCATAAAAGTATCATGATATTAATCACAATTTTATCCTAATACTACCTTCTCACTCACTGAACTTAGATTTCTAAAGAAATCTGCTTTTTATCTATCTTTTTACACCCATAGCCTAATGCAGAATCTAGTTCAAAATAAACATACTCAATAAACGTACTCAAACTAAATTAAATCATGGCAATAATGTCAGTTCTTAAAAATAAGAACACTTTGCAAGTATATTAAAACAAACATTGCTACCATTTCTTAATTAAATATTTTCTAAGATTAAATGATACCAGAGAAAATTCTGAGTGATCTTTGTAGTGTTTTTGCTCATCTTGTTTACTAATGATATGCATAATAGAAGACATGAGGCCTTCGCTATCTAGCCAATAGCTTTGAATAAACTAGTCTGTAATAAAGTAAAGTAGCCTTTTAGCCAGTGAGAAAGCAGAGGTATTAGACAACACCTCTGTTCTTTTCTTTCTGATTAGCAAATGACTCCTACTCTCCTAGAAGTGTTATTACATAGCAGGTACTTAAATTGAGAAGGGCTTAGGAGTCTTTCTTCTGTTCAGTAAATTGACAAGGGTCAAACTACATGATCTCCAGGGCCCCTTCTTCAGTAAATACTTAATAATTAAAAATCAGTTCAGTTCAGTTCAGTCGTGTCCGAAATAAAACATCCAAAAATAATTTTTGCAATGTGTATAGTTCCACCACCACCACCAGCACAACCACAACCATCCTTTTTTTTTCCACACACTTGTTTCTTCATTTCCAAACATAGTTTCTCAAGAAATCAGTCATTATGTAAATATAATGGGTCCTCTAGGCACACAATGATGTTCAGAAGCAACGTCAATGTTTGGCCATTAGTTGGAAAAGCCAACAGATGTTAGCTATTTTCCCCAAAGTGAAAAAGTCTTTAGCTTTATGGTCAAAGTAGACTAATTTAGTTCCTTTTACATTTTAGAAAACTATCAGCTAAGCTATTCTATATTGAGGGAGCTCCCAGGTGGCTGTATAGTAAGGAATCTGCCCACCAATGTAAGAAACACGGATTCAATGCCTGGATGGGGAAGATGCCCTGGAGGAGGAAATGGCCACCCACTCCAGTATCCTCGCCTGGAGAATTCCATGGACAGAGGAGCCTGGTAGGCTATGGTCCATGGGGTTGCAAAAGAGTCAGACAGGACTGAGCAATTGAGCACACACACACATCCTAGAATGAGGAATTATTGTATGCCCTTGGTGACTCAGATGGCAAAGAATCTGCCTCCAGTGTGAGAGACCTGGGTTTGATCCTTGGGTTGGGAAGGTTTCCTGGAGAAGGTAATGGCTACCCACTTCAGTATTCTGGCCTTGAGAATTCCATGGACTATATATCCATGAGACTGCAAATAGTCGAACACGACTGAGCAATCTTCACTTCACCTATGTTCTGGAATGACAGTCTGTTTTAGTGTATTATCCTAAAAGCTTCAAGATCAGTACTGTTATGCCCATTTTTTAGACTGTTATTATTCAGTCACTGAGCGACTGAACAACAACATATATGTATATACACATTATATATTGTCTAGTATACATACACATATATGTATACTATATGTGTTTACATACACATACATATGCATATATACATTGTCTAGTATATATGCATATGCATATTGCCAAGTAGTTAAATCGCAGGCGTATCTTTTGCAACCTCAAGGTCCGTAGCCCGCCAGGCTTCTGTGTCCATGGGATTTCCAGGCAAGAATACTGGAGTGGGTTGCCATTTCCTTCTCCAGGGGATCTTTCTGACCCAGGGATTGACCCCTCATCTCCTGCATTAGCAGACGGATTCTTTACCACTCAGCCACCAGGGCAGCACTATATGTGTATATATATATTGGCTGCACTTTGCTGCATGTGGGATTTACATTCCCTGACTAGCGATGCAACACTGTGCCCCCTACAGTGAAAGTGTGGAGTCTCAACCACTAGACCACCAGGGAAGTCCTTTTTTTTTTTTTTAAGGTAGCTAAAACTTGTAGAAGAGAAGCACCTTGCCAAGCTCATTTGACTAATAAGTGACAGTCAGAATTCAAAGTCAGGACTGACAAGAAGCTCCCATGGTTCCCCTGCATGAGATTCCCTCCCCAAATACAACTTTGAAATAGGGTTAAAGGCTTTCTTTCTCTCTTCCTTTAACATCTGTTTGCATGGCATAATCACAGCACGTATATTCCAGATGCTGTGCTGTGCTCAGTCATGTCCGGCACTTTGAGACCTGGTGGACTACAGCCCGCCAGGCTCCTCTATCTATGGGATTTCCTAGGCAAGTATACTGGAGTGGGTTGCCATGCCCTCCTGTCATATCCCAGACCAAAGCACAAATAAATACCTAATAAAATCTCAGTGCTTTGAAGGGGAAGTAAGCAATGTTAGGGAAAGGAGATTTATGGGGAAATAATTTAAATAGGGTGTTTAGAGAAAGGTCTCCCTGAGGACATCTGCATGAAGTGAGAGAATGGTTTGCATAAATCTGGGAGGAGGGGATTTCTGACCAAGGAAACAGCAAGTTCAAAGGTCCTGAGACAGGAACAAATTTGGGATCTTGAAGATAACAAAAAGGACTTTGTGGATGAAACAGAATAAGGCTGAAACAAAGAGGAAGGCCTGAGGTTGCAGAGGTTGGTGGCACTAGATCATGATGGTTCTAATAAATTCTAAGGGCTTCAGATCATTTTTCTATGGGTGATGAGAAGCCACCACAAGTTTTTGAGCTAGGAAATAGTATGATCTGATTTATGCTCTAGAAGGGTGACTGACTGGAATAGAGAGCAAACTCAAAATATGCTATGTGGTCTTCCGAGAGAGAAGGAAGTGAAATATGATTGGCCAGTTGATCTCTCTCTCTTCCTATATGAACTGTATTCACGAGAGGTACATAATCTAGTGAGTAAAACTGATGACATGAAAACAGACATAATGTTTTATTCTGTTTTTAAGATAGGTTATGCATGAGATTTGTTTTAGAAACAGTTTCTTATGTAGCTATCAGAAAAAAAAAATTCCAGAAGCTTATTCATGCATTTTTTATTGCTGCTCAATTTGCTAAAAACAGCATCAGATAATAAGGGAAGATCACTGAGAAGTCACTTAAATAAGAACACATTTTAAAAACACATATACTGTATATAAGAGAAGTTACATGTTCCACTTGAATTAGAATATTTATTCCAGAATTTAAATGCAGAAAATAGCCTGAAAGAGCAGCAGAAAAAATTACCCACATAGATTATAATTTCCATGGAAAATATCGATACAATTCTTAAAGTTGATATGGAATCCTTCTTTCTAGGCAGTGAAATTTTCCAGTGCTCCACAGAGCCACATGGGACTGTAAAGAATAAAAAATTACAGCATGATTTTGCAGAGTTTGAGTTTATTGACATCAGGATATCAAATCATTAACCTAAAGGCTCATAAATCGGTGGAGCTTCTAACTTCCTACAAGACTGCTTTTTTAGAAAAAAATGTGTGAATAATAGGAAACTAAGAAAGATAAAAATATCACTCAAACCAAGGTACTTAAAAATAACTGGGTACATCCTCTCTTATCTAAAATTTATGTCAATATTTTACTTTTTATATAGGTTTTATTATACTATATGTAAGTTTATATATTTAACTTGTTTATTTTCCATGCTCTTGAGAATGCCTCATAATTACTGAGATTACTTCAAGAATATTCTATTGGGAAGATAAGTGAAGCTCATCATTGTTGTGCATTTTGGATATAAACATATTTCACATCTCAAGTAACAGAACTATGGACATCTTCGGGCACAATGCTTTTACATGGCTTGGATGATGTTCTTTGGGTGGAACACCCAAATTAGAACTCTCATGCCACAAGTTATAAAATATTACGGTTCTTGGTTAACCTGAGTTCATGTTCTCAGGCTTCATCCATCAGCAACTGATCTCAGACAAAGGAAAAAAGAGAGTGAGTTACTGCGGTGGCCAATACTGAGTCAGCACTCCCAATGTGCTGCTCCCTATGCCAAGTGCTATACATACATAACGTTATCCTCATGATGATCTTCTGAGGAGAGCACCATTAATATCCTCAACCTCCAGATCAAAACAGAGGTTCAAAAATGTTACCTAAGCTCTCCAGGGTCATATTGCTAATAAGGGTAGTGCTGTTATTTGAACCCAATCTTCTGCTCCGAGCCTGATATTCTTAACCACTCTTCTGAAAGGCTTAGAATGTAACTTTTTATTCCTTTTTCCACCTTCTAGCTAAAAAAGTGAGCATCAGAATATGGGGAAAACCAAGTGGGAATCATCTCTGGGGCCTTGAGAACAACACAACATGAGAACAGATGTGGAAAGAGAGACTGGTTTGGTACATGACTGTGACTTTGAAATGGGGGCTTAATGGACTCACTGTAGATATATCTTTTAGACTTTGGTCATTTGGGCCTCTTCTGCCAAAATCACTTTCTTCATCACTGCCCCCCATTCCCTGGGTCCCTTCACTATCATGTCTAATCTCTACAAGTCAAGAACACCCACAGTTCAGACTTCGGCCTGAAAAGATGAACTCTAGCTAGCAGCAACATACCTACCATGAAGATCATGCCCTGCAATAACACTTTGTGTTCAGAAATATTATAGACAGAACTAGAAACAACCGAGTACTAGAGTATGGTCTAAAAAAGAAAAAGATAATCGCATAAAATTATGAGCTTTAATTTAAACAAGAGGAGATGTCTAAAATAACAGAAGATATTTTCCATATCAAGGTCTTATGGGAAAAAGGTAAGTTAAGGCTGTGGAAAGTGATTTGGGGTTCTAAATTCAGACTGAGAAGAAAGGACTAGAATATAAGCATACAAAGCATGGGAGAAACTGCTTCCTGGACAGGACTGCACAGAGGTACTGCTACACATATGTGGCCCCTATAACTGCTTATTTCTAAATATACTGCTGAGGTCTAACTTTTACACTGATACAAAATTAAGCAAGAAGATATAATCCAAAAAGTGAATGTATTGGGGGCGGCGAGGGTTGGGGGGGGGCATGCTTTTGAGAGTGTAATTGAGCCATGCAAAAGAGGGATGACTCAGTAGGGAGGATTTTTAGAAGAGGAACCAAAAAGCGAAATCTCGTGAAATCTAAAGGGACTGTAATAAGAGTGAAGCAATAGCATCCCATTTAGTCCATGCTCTGCAGCCAACCTGAAGAAGCTCCTGGCCAAAGTTAGACATTTTGAGTATCAATAAGAATAAAAAACTACAATGGATTTAAACTCATCAACTATACTTAAATCCAGAGGTCAAAATGGTACTTAACTAAAGCAAAACAAAACAAAATAATTGGTCACTATGGAGAGAACTGGCTCATTATACCAGAGAACTGGCTCATTATTTTTGATGCTGAAAAATTCAGGGAAACAATCAGGCATTTCCCCTGTCTTTTCTTAAGAACTGTATCACTGGGTCACCAAATAGTAAAGGAGAATGGAGAGCAAGTTTCTCTTTGAAAAGCTATTTCTTTTATAATCAGAAAAGGAAAGAATGAATCGCCATTTGCAAGCTCTAGTGACTTATTAGAGCTGCAAATGTCATAAAAAGAGAGACTGCTCTTTCTTTTATGTGTTCATATAGAGTCAACTCTGAAGCTAACTTGCTAAAGGGCCTTAAATTAAGCCTCTAGATTTGATTACCAATTTATAAGTGATAGAGAACACAGATGATCATATAAAAATGCACAGCAGGGATGCAATCACCAGAATCCACACTGTGGAAATCATATAGGATAAACAACCTCATGCTTTATCAAACATTTCTTTAAGGTGAAGAAGAAAATCAATAGTTTAAAAGAGATTTAAAAATATCAACCAACCACAGCACAGTAATATTATTTGGATCTCAATTCATACAAACTTAAAAAAAAATATGGCATTTATGACACAACTGGAAATTTGAACACTTTCTGAATATTTGAACATTTTTGGGGGTTTTACCAAGCAGCTTGAAGAAGCTCAGTTCCCCTAGCAGCAACTAAAACCAGCTCATGGCAGTGAAAGCGCTGGATCCCAACACCTAGGAACTCCCCTTGAATATTTGGTATTAGAGAGGAAATACTAATTTTAGGTTATTATGTTTAATAATGTCATTTTTAAAGATAACATAGTGAAAATTATTTTGAGAAAATGGTTTGATGCCTAGACTTCAAAATAGTTTGAAAGTCTGTTTGGGAACACAGATGAAGTAAGACTGATGAGTTAATAATTGCTAATACAGAGCAACGTATATAGCGGCTTTGATACAGAGCTCTGGTGGTTTTTATATACATTTGAAATTCTTTGTAATAAATAGTTAAAAGAATAATTGAAGAACTAAGTTTTATTTATCTGTGTAGCCCCAGTGTACATCATAAAACCTTCACATTGCAAATTGCTTAAAAATATTTGCTGAATAGTGAACTTCAAGGAAGGCAACATATTCATTCTCAGTTTTGTTCTTAACAAAGGGGAGCAACAGTATTTTTTACCTCCCAGGGTCATTGTGAGGGTTAAAAGAGGAGAAATAGAAGAGTAGTTTGTTCCCCATAAAGTGTCACACACAAACGTCGAAAGCCTTCAGGCTGAAGAACTAGAACCAAATTCAACAATTGCTTGTTCTGCATTTGTATTCTGACCTTGATTTGTTTCTTACAACGAGCCACTAAACTCATGGATAGATCCCAGCACATTCATTTTCCCCTTAGGGACAAAGTACCAAATGGTAGTGTAATTGCCAAGGGAAAATTATTACTCTGTTCTGAATTATTTCCACCATAAATCCAAAACCAGTCCGACAGGCTCTATCACAAAAACAACAGGGGTGCTGTACAGTGGTGAGAACCCCACATACAAACACCCATAAATCTGGGAGGATCACAGCCCTCCAAAGACATTCTGAAACATGTATTTAAATCAGAAGGGGGAGGCAGCATGTTGGTCAACACCATTTAAAGAATGAAAATGAGGCGATTCACTCAGCCGTCAGCTAGAGAAATGTCCCATCACCTGTCTTATATAGACTGTACAACATGTGACAAGCATTTTGTTTTTCTTTACAGGTTTTCTGTTGCATCAAAGAAACCAAGTCTTTTCATTTGGCAATGATTAACAGTCATCCACAGTTCTCTTAAATTCAATCATAACTCTTCCAGCATGTCAAGGGAATAATTTCAAGCAACAATAGCGAATGAGAGAAGGGAGTGAGAAGGACCCCACCTCTGTTCCTGTCATGCATTTTTTCCTTCTCTAATCTTAGTAAGAGATGCTCACTTTTACTTATGGAGAAATGAAATATTTAATCCAACTCTTTATGATTTAAAGTGATATTTTCCTGCCTCTAATAATATCATACTCTATCCCAAATTAGGGTAACAGCCACTCAATGCTACAGCAGATGAAATGTGGAAGGCAAAAATATCTCTTATTATCAATGAGATAGAAAAGAGATTTCTACTCTATAATTCATTATATAGAAAAAAAGGATTAATATCTTGGAAAAAATAGTTGCAGCCCCTTAAAATCACGATTTAGGGAAGCAGGAACGTTAGCGAGATTTTTGATAATTGTTCTCAGTCATAAGAATGCTAAATGATAATTTGAAGAAAGGACAAAGCTAAATAAACTTGCTGAGCCACAGGGAGTACAGGAGTCAATGAGTGTAAAGAGCATTAACAGTATAAAGAAACAAGGCAATCAATTTATTTGAGAATTTGTACCAAAAGGAATTTTAGATTTAGGGAATTTTCAATTCTCAGAATTAAAGCATATTGAAAAAATCTGAAAATAGCCAACAGCTATATGGACTATATCACATGAACCACAACTTTGTCTAACTCAATGAAAACGATGAGCCTTGACGTGTAGGGCCACCAAAGACGGATGGGTCATGGCAGAGAGTTCTGACAAAATACGGTCCACTGGACAAGGGAATGGCAAACCTTGAGAAACTCATAAACAGTATGAAAAGGCAAAATGATAGGACACTGAAAGATGAACTCCCCAGATCAGTAGGTGCCCAGTATGCTACTAGAGATCAGTGGAAGATAATTCCAGAAAGAATAAAGAGAGCCAAAGGAAAAACGCCACCCAGTTGTGGTTGTAACTGGTGATGGAAGCAAGGTCCGATGCTATATTGCATAGGAACCTGGAATGTTAGGTCCATGAATCAGGCAAACTGAAGCAGTCAAACAGGAGACGGCAAGAGTGAATGTCATTTTAGGAATTAGCAAATTAAATGGACTAGAATGGGTGAAATTAACTCAGGTGACCATTATATCTACTACTGTGGGCAAGAATCCCTTAGAAGAAATGGAGTAGCCATCACAGTAAACAAAAGAGTCTGAAATGCAGTACTTGGATGCAGTCTCAAAAATGACAGAATGATCTCTGTTCATTTCCAAGGCAAACCATTCAATGTAATGGCAATCCAAGCCTATGTCCTGACCAGTAATGCTGAAGAAGCTGAGGTTAAAAAGTTCTATGAAGATCTACAAGTCCTTCTAGAACTAACACCCCCAAAAGATGTCCTTTTCATTACAGGGGACTGGAATGCAAAAGTAGGAAGTCAAGAAACACCT
>SJYC01093350.1:0-12976 GCA_006408675.1 Madoqua kirkii | reverse complement strand
CAGGGTCAAATATCTTCCTCAAATTTAGCAAGTTAAACTCAGGCAATTTTGAAGAAACTATGTATACAGTGAAATATTTAGGGGCAACTTTCTCATCAGGATTTCATCCTGAAGTGTTGAAAACATATTTTGTCTTATGGGAAAAGAAAAAAAGAAACAAAAAACCTGACTTATATGTACAAATGCAGAGGGACTGTTTTGCCAAAAAGGTGATGACTATCTCCATGACCTGTCCAGTTACCTAGTCTGTCTGCAAAGAACAGGCTGCCTTGTACAAAACGATACATGCTTATTTTCATGAACTTGAAACACATTAATATTTAATTTAAAAAATCAATCCTGAGGTTATATACTATTTTAAAGCTTAGGGCTTCATATCTGCTATTTTCTATCACTAGTAGTTAACTGTATACACTTCTGTTTCACGTCTGTTCCTTTCTAAGAAGCATGGTTTATGTCACTGTGAATATGTTATTTACGACTTCTTGACATTAATTTTTTCTGAATCCCAAGTGGAAAGATCAGTATAAAACAGTATCCCCTCATTCATCTGAAACTTCATGATCTCTAGAACACGTAGGTAGTAGGCAAAATTCTAATTTACGTCAGAGTACTAAAACTGAAAAAAAAAATGCTGACTCCTTTCAGTACTTTATGTAGAGTGGAATACTTTGGGGATAATTAAAGTTGGGGAAGAAAATTTTCTGAAATACAAATTGTAGCACCTGTGACAGACTCAGCTTTCTTGGCAACTCATAGCACAGCAAATGCAACCCCTGCTTAATCAGGCTCCTCGAGATGCAATGCCCAGCACTCAGCAATCACAAATACATCGTCACCATCAAGTGTTAGCAATAACTTCACTGAAAAATTACAAGTGAATGACCAATCTGAATCCTAATTTTGTCTTTGAACCTGCCATATGAAGCATTTCCATTTAGATCCCAGGGACCAGGATTTAAATCAGTTATTTCAGCTTTAGTTTTCAGAATTATTTTTTATACTTGTTTAGCATTTAAATTGGAGAAGGAAATGGCGCCCCACTCCAGTACCTTTGCCTGGAAAATCCCATGGACGGAGGAGCCTGGTAAGCTACAGTCCATGGGGTCGCAAAGAGTCGGACACGCCTGAGTGACTAAACTGGGGAAAAACAGAAATTATGAAACATACATTTAAATTGTATTTTCCCTGTAGCTCAAACAGTGAAGAAAATGCCTGCAATTCAGGAGACCGGGGTTCAATCTCTGGGTCAGGAAGATCCTCTGGAGAAGGAAATGGTAATCCATTCCAGTATTCTTGTCTGGAAAATCTCATAAACAGAGAAGCTTGGAGGGCTACAGTTCATGGGGTTGCAAAGAGGTGGACACGACTGAGTGACTAACACCAATGAAAAGGCATTTAAAGTGGAACTATTTATTATTGGGTTGTGCTTATGGATAGTGCTGCTAGAATAATCCAAAAGAGAGAACAAAGGAATTCTACATAGACCTTGAAAGGTCCAATAGATAACTACAGGTTTCACGGCAGCCCATACAAATCCAATGGTTCGTGAGGTGAGTTGTCCTGGGCCCGGTGCTGATCAAATTGAGCTCTTGGTTCACTCCTCAATTTAGAATAAAGTTCAAATGTACATTCAAGCAAGCTGAAATGGCAAGTACCCAAGCTTGGGAAGGTGTTCCAACTGGCCTGCCTCAGTATTCAGGGCAGCTCATGCCTTCTTGGCCTGCCAGCAGACCCATTCAGTTTTCGGATGTTCTAGAATCCTACGCATATCATCTCTTTCCTCTACAATAAAACCCAAATGTTTCCCTCAGTTATTTTAGCCTTCCTCTTGCACAAATATAGTCATATTTTGAATTGAAATTTTGCTTTGTCTTTGTAGAATTACAGAAAAACGTAAAGAACAGTGTGCTTTTTTGATGATCAGTCATTTATTTCTTTGCTCATTCCACACTCTGCCCGTGCCAGGCGGCCTGCCGGAGCTGGGGCAGCAGTGGTGGATAAGGTGTCCTGAGGACAACCACAAATGAGACGACCTGTGGAGGGAGGGGTCTGTGACCAAACGCAGGCAAGTCGTGGTACAATAACACTTGACAAGATGAATGAAACATTTGCTATGAGTTTGAATAAGAAGACTCCAAGCTCCTTTCAAAACTACAAGTCAATGAATATGGAGATGGCTGGAGTTGTGAACCAGAAACAAAAACTTTTATTTAGATTATGTGTATGAAAGTCAATCAATTTGACATTATACTACGAAGCAGAAAAGTGATTTAATATTAACTCTTAAAGACAATTGTGGGTTCTTTATATAAAGTATTTCAGAAACAGTAGAGCTGTTGAAAAGAATAAAACAAAGATAGCCATCATATTCTAAAGGAATATAACTAACAATATAAACTGATTAAAAGTTAAAAGCATGTTAAGCACAGGTATAGCCTGATACATAAAGTGTAGGAATGGAAGTCTGACTGTCTGTTCAAATCCATCCTCCAGTGCTCCCTAGTTAAATGACCTTCGGCAAGTCACTTAACTTCTTTGTGACTATCTTCATACCCATAAAAATAAGTAGCACAGTTTTCTATGAAAAAAAAGTAACTGCTACATAGAGGTTTTCTAAGGATTAAATGATTTAATATGGATACAATCTTTACAAGTGAAGAGTGCCTAATATAGTAATGTCTATTCAATAGACAGTAACTGCTATAATCTTTTTAATCATTTCTGGCTACAGGTTGGAAAACAGAGTAACAACAACAACAACAACAAAGCATCATTAGGAGTAATAAAGAACATAGTACATGAGAACAATAATATTTGTCTCCATTTTAGCTGTGTAAGTTGCTTTATATTTTCTCATTAAATCCTATGACAACATTTATGAGCTAGGTGTCATTATCATCACTCAATAAATCCGAACACCAGAACTCAGAGACTCCAGCCCATCCTCAAATCCTACACCTGACCACACAACTTCTGACCCAAATCCAGGGTCTGTGAGATGACACACAGGCGACGAAGAGTCATGTTCAGAGCTGAGCCCATCATCCTCCCCGTGCCGGCTCCTTTCGGGAGCACTTCCCCAGGAATAACCCTTCCATCCACTGCAACCAGAAGTCAACCAAGATGCCTCTCTTCCCCTTCCCACCACAGTCAGATAATGATAAAACGGTCTCCCAACACTCCCCCTTCCTCTTGCCTGTTTGACAACGAGTCTACACTGTTTTGTCCAGATACACCGACTACTGCTACTATTTCTGCTTTGTCCCTCTAAAATCTAATCAAATCACTCAGCCATGCATAAATAATTTTCATCAAATATATACATGAATCCCTGCTGTATTCAGAATATCATTCAAACACACTTCAGCGTAACTTAAAGGTGTCTCTCATGATCTGGTCTCTCTGTACTGCTCCAATCCCCCTGCCCCCCTCCCCGCCCCACATTACTTTGTTGCCTCCTTGCCTCAGCTTAGTCATCTGCAGCGTTCTTGAAGCAGGTGCCTATTGATTACTTTCCCCCTTGTCTAGTTCCCTACACATGCAGTTCTCTACATACTCTTTGCTCCTTGGCCCATTTGAATCCAATTCAATCTCCAGGACTCAAACTTACTTTTGTTTCCTCTGGATTCCTTTCTTGTGCATTCCTACTCTGTTCCTAATTCTGAGTTAAGTACCCTTCACGTTCTCACGTTTCAACGTACAGCAGCAATTACCACACTGTGTCATAACTGCTTGTTAGCTAATCTGGCTGCCCACGTAGTCTGTTAACTCCATGAGAGTAAGGATCCCACGATTACCGTTTACACTATTCAGCCAGCACCTATGTGTCCAGCCTGGTATCAGTAGACTGCGAGATTTCTGACTTTCCTTACGCAATATGCCTTTCTGCTGACAGCCGACAATGCAGAGAGAGAGAGATTTCTTGTACCTAAAACATTCCCCCAAACACCATCTTTAAACACTTATATAGGACTTTATTATTTCAGTGCTTATTTGTTAGATATATAACTTGGTCGCAAAGAGTCGGACACGACTGAGCGACTGAACTGAACTGAACTGACTGATAACTTGCATTGATATATACAGTTGGCTGTGATGTTATCAAGAGTATACACTATATTGGGTATGAGACCATTTTTTGTTTTACTGTTTTTGCTAACAAGTAACACAGTTCATAACATTTTATGTATAAAAGCCAGTGGGACTAATAAAGACAAGGGGAAAAGTAAGAAGAGCACTGAAGAAGTAAAGCATTATTATCTTTGAACATTTACACAGAAATAATTATGGAATACTTACTCTCCTATTAATAGGCCCTTCAGCATGCTGAACTAGAGGATCAAACATGTATATGGTATATTCCTTATGACATGGAGGGAGAGATTGACAAAATTCAAAGATGTTTAGCTGCAAGTCACAAAAAATTCAGCCTGGAATGACTTTTTTTTTTTCCAGAAACAAAATTTACTTTTTCCTACTATAAGAAGATGAGATAGTGCTGCAGCTCTTTTCCAGTGAATTCTTTTGACTCCACATTTACCTAAGTTTTGGCTTCATCTTCAGGTTTAGGGTTAGATGGCTGAAGAAATCCCAGTCATCATATTCAGATGGAACACTGCACAAAAGAAAATAAGGACTTTCTTTCTAGGGATCTCTCTTTAAAAATTAGGGAAAGTCTAGACTTCCCTGCTGGTCTAGTGGCTAAGATTCCAAGCTCTGACTGCAGGGGGTCAGAGGTTCAACTCCTGGTCAGGGAACTAGGTCCCACATGTCGTGACCAAGACCCAATGCACCCAAATAAATAAATAAACAAAAACAAATAAAATTTTTTTAAAAAATCAGGAAAACTCTCCCTCAAATCCTACATCAAGTCCCCATGTTTCCCACTTAACAGAACTGTATTATGTGCTGTAGCCAAAACAATTAGTGAAACACTTGGGGGAAATTGCACAGGTCAGGACCCTGTCCTGTGAAGTAAATGATGATATAGACATCGATGACAGCCCAAACAAAATCAAAATCTGGTTGATAAGAAGGAAAAGGAGACTAGCTTATGGGTAGGCCACCAAGAGTGTTTTCTCCAGTGAGACAAGGGATGCAAGTATGGGCCTCAGTGACACCGGGAGGCAGGACCCCATCTACTTGTAAGAACCATGTGGGAAATGCCAGGTAAATTTGGCATTGGTTTTTCTGACTATGTGTCAGGAAGTTTACAGCAAGGGTTTGAAATATTGTTCCTTTCTAGTAAGAATAATTGTAGCTCAAAATATTTGTAGTGGGCATTTGTCATTCCTCTGTCTTTCCAGCATTTAAAATACCACTTGTGTATGAGGGTAATAACTCATCATGTAATCTTACAGGGAAGGGAGGGCTCTCTCCCTTAGAAATGGAAGGGATGAAATTCTCTCCCTCTCCACTCTCCCTGGCAGCCAAAGCGTGGACACAAGTGGGCACTCCATCCCAGGGGGGTTACTCCTGCAGGATCAAAGCAAAGGAGCAGGAAGAGTTGCAATCACGCAGCCCGTGACGGTGACACTGAGGGCCCAGGAGCAGCAATGCCAACGGCAGCAACTGAACCAGCCAGCCTCACGGCGGGACCGTGGCTACGTTCCTTCATTTCTGAGTCTTCCCCGCATGCATGTGAGCTGAGTTGCTTAGTCATGTGCAACTCTTTGTGACCTCATGGACTGTAGCCTGCCAGGCTCCTCCATCCACAGAGATTCTCCAGGCAAGGATTCTGGAGTGGGTTGCCATGCCCTCCTCCAGGGGAATCTTCACAACTGAGGGACTGAACCCATATCTCTCTGTCTCTTGCATTGGGTGCTTTACCCCTCGTGCCAACTGGGAAGCCCCTGTGATGCTTTCTTAGTTACTACTGTCTGTTTTGTACGCCTGATTCTCCAGCCTTCCCAATGAGTCCAATGACTGGCCTGAAGTGTTAGCACCCAGTCATATCCAGCTCTTTTCAACCCCATGAACTATACTGCCCGTGGAATTCTCCAGATAAGAATATTGGAGTGAGTTGCCATTTCCTTATTCAGGGGATCTTCCTGAACCAAGGATCAAAACTGTCATCCACAAACAGTGAGAGCTTTACTTCTTCTTTTCCAATCTGGATTCCTTTTACTTCTTTTTCTTCTCTGATTGTTGTAGCCAGGACTTCCAGAACTATCTTGAATAATAGTGGTGAAAGTAGACACCCTTGTCTTGTTCCTAATCTTAGGCAGAATGCGTTCAGTTTTCACCACTGAGACTAATGTTTGCTATAGGCTTATCATATATGGCCCTTACTATGTTGAGGTAGGTTCCTTCTATGCCCATTTTTTGAAGAGTTGTAATCACAAATGGGTGCTGAATTTTGTCAAAGGCTTTCTCTGGACACTCAATGACATAAATCAAAGCAAGATCCTCTATGACCCACCTCCTACAGTAATGGAAATAAAAGCAAAAGCAAGCAAGTGGGACCTGATTAAACTTAAAAGCTTTTGCACAGCAAAGGAAACCATAAGCAAGGTGAAAAGACAGCCCTCAGAATGGGAGAAAATGACAGCAAATGAAACAACTGACAAAGGATTAATTTCCAAAATATAAAAGCAGCTCATACAACTCAATAACAGAAAAACAAACAATCCACTCAAAAAGTGAGGAAAAGACCTAAACAGACATTTCTCCAAAGAAGACATACAGATGGCTAATGAACAAGTGAAAAGATGCTCAACATCACTCATTATTAGAGAAAGGCAAATCAAGACCACAATGAGATATCACCTCATACTGGTCAGAATGGCCATCATTGAAAAGTCTACTACTACTAAGTCACTTCAGTCGTGTTCGACTCTGTGCGACCCCATAAATGGCAGCCCACCAGGCTCCCCCGTCCCTGGGATTCTCCAGACAAGAACACTGGAGGGGGTTGCCATTTCCTTCTCCAATGCATGAGAGTGAAAAGTGAAAGTGAAGTCTGCTTAATCGTGTCCGACTCTTAGCGACCTCATGGACTGCAGCCCACCAGGCTCCTCCGTCCATGGGATTTTCCAGGCAAGAGTACTGAAGTAGGGTGCCATTGCCTTCTCTAATTGAAAAGTCTACAAACAATAAATGCTGGAGAGGGCGTGGAGAAAAGGGAACACTCTTGCACTGTTGGTGGGAATATAAATTGATACAGCCAATATGGAAGATGATGCGGAGATCCCTTAAAAAAAAAAAAAAGAATAAAACCACCATATGACCGAGCAATCCCACTCCTAGGCATACACCACGAGGAAAGTAAAACTGAAAGAGACACATGTATCCCATTATTCACTGCAGCACAATTTACAATAGCTAGAACATGGAAGCAACCTAGATGTCCATCAACAGATGAATGGATCAAGAAATTGTGGTATATATACAGTATGGAATATTACTCAGCCACAAAAAAGGAGTGCATTTGAGTCAGTTCTAATGAGGTGGATGAACCTAGAACCTAATATTCAGAGTGAAGTAAGTCTGAAAGAGAAAGATAAATATCATAATCTAATGTATATAAACAGAATCTAGAAAAATGATACTGAAGAATTTATCTACAGAGCAGCAGTGGAGAAACAGACAGAGAGAATAGACTTATGGACAGGCGGAGAGGGGAGGAGAGGGTAAAATGTATGGAGAGAGTAACATGGAAACTTACATTACCATATGTAAAATAGATAGCCAATGGGAATTTGCTGTATGGCTCAGGAAACTCAAACAGGGGCCCTGGATCAACCTAGAGGGATGGGATGGGGCAGGAGATGGGAGGGAGGTTCAACAAGGAGGAGATATATGTATACCTACAGCTGATTCATGTTGAGGTTTGACAGAAAACAACAAAATTCTGTAAAGCAATTATCCTTCAATAAAATATAAATAAATTAAAAAAAAAATTTGAAGCTTGGCCGTGCATTTCAGAGGACGTTCCTACATCCCCTGACCTTGAGAAACAGAAGTAAGAGACTGAAACAGTGACAGATGACCAACTGAATCACAAGAAAGCTAGGCTGCAGCTCAAAATAATAGTTTGGTTAATACACAAAGACTGGCTGGACATTAGAAAATTAAGTAAAAGTGAGTAGCAAAGTATTGAAAAGCATTATGGAAAATAACAGCATGCTTGTATTTTAATTCTATTAAATAAGAACAGGATAGAAAGGTATAAATAATTAAATGTTTGTTATTAAATTACAACAGTTTCCAAGGGGAAACTCAGTAAAAATAGAAACCATTATCAAACGTTTTGAGGTACAGCAGTTTCTGATTACAAGATACAATGAAAAAGAAATGGAATTTCAGAAGGAATGTTGTTTGAACAGCTAGAGCAATAAAAGCTGAAAAGTCAGTTATATCATTGTTTGCAGGCCAGTTTGATTTTTAAATGTGTGCTTAACTTAAACTCACTTTCAGAAGTTGCTTAGTTACAGAAGTACTCATATTTCTGTAGGAACAAAAAGGCATTTTACGCTTTTAAAAATTCCTTATGCCACCTAATGAGTATAAATTTTGTAAACATCAGTATTCTTTCTTAAAGTTGTGAATATGCCAGAAAATTTTACATCAAAACAACCTGTTAGCCCATGAAAGATGTTTTGTTAGTTTGTCTTAAATTATAGACACTGGCACGTTCTCAATTCAGTTCTGTTTTCACATATCTCTTATTTAGCAATTTTAGACCATACCATCAATGCCCCAACATGCAGGAACATCGCCAGAGAGGCAATATTGCTGCTGTGGAATTCCACTCCCATTCCAGAACAACCGGACAGGGTCTTACACTTGTCAACAAAGTAGTGTGAATGTTAAGTCTATAGGGGTCTTCTGGGGACTCAAATATCCCCACCTCTCACTTCTACTGCTAGCTTGAAGAATTACTGAGACATAAAGAGAATCTATTGGTAAAACTGAAGTTTGTGAATTCCTTTTTTCACCTTTTTTCAAAGGCCTGGGTAAAGGGTTTTGACCACAGCAAGCTCACAAAATAGATAAAATATATCCTGGCTGGAAAAAATACACTGCCTTTTGTAAATCAAGATGCCCACTGACTGCAAGCCATATACATGGAGTTTTCTTACTCAGTGCTGATGAGTCACTGAGAAGAAAATGAAACTCAATTGAGAAAGAGATTATGATGTGCCTATTCAGGAAAACTAAGAATTCAAGCCAATCTTTAACAGCCGTGTGATCTTGGGTAAAATATCTAATTTCTCTAAGCCTTAATTTCTTCAACTGGAAAAAGTAGATAATATAGTACTTACTTGAGAACAGTGTGCATAGAAAATGACATAAAACAAGTAAAGCATTTAGGGGGAAAAAAAAGTCTGCCACCCAAAGAAGCTGCGAAACTAGTTATTTTAAGACCAAGCTTAAGGGGAAAAATCGTCTGGAGTCAACATCTTCTTCAACCTTGTCTCCAAGAGAAGTCAAAATGTTCTAGAGAACCAAGGTAGGGAAATTAAATGGACTAACCTGTAAGAGCAAAGTGCTCGGAGGAATCTTATTTTTAGTTTTAAAAAGTAAAACTGCAAGAAAAAAATTGAGATCAAAGTTTATATGTGAGAAAAGCTTAGAAACCTCCAGTACCCAAGTCTGAGGAAAGAAAGAGGCCTGGACTGTAAAGTCTGCAGTTCACAGGGGTCTTCCGGGGTGGCGAGGCCACTGATGAGAGGGCGGGCGATCACTAGTTAGCTCCTCAGCACAAAAGGGCCATACCCGGGTGAGCAGCAAAGCGACAAGGATACTCAGCTGCAGGGCACCAGAAAGCAAGGCCTGAGCGAGAGACACACCAACCGCACCAGCGAGAACCCTGTCGCAACTCTTCCCTGAAACGCCCACGACTGCTTGTCAGCGTCGATGTGAACACAAGGTCTTTCACCATGTGTTCCGGACTGACAAAGCCCCCTAGAACATTCTCCCGTTAGTGGGAGTGACATAAGGGCAATTCCCCAACGGCAGACTAAATTTCCCATAGGCTCAGAAGCATGGGGATGCCTTTTATTAAATGTTAAAATCACACACATTTACTAATATAAATGATATATTGTAGTATATAAATAATACTGTTGACACTGTTACCTAGAGAGATAGTTGCCTATCAGATCCTTCCTGGTTTTGATTCCCTGGTTATTCAGCTTCTGTTATAGTTGTATCTGAATCAGTTTCTAGCAGATAGCCTCATCTCCTTTGCAGCTCTGTTTTGCAAGTAGACTACCTGGCAACAACTCTAATCCTGGACAAACTCAAGTATTTGCTGCTTAAAAACTTGCAGAAGTATAGCTTAACATCACAGGAGAAAAATGATGCAATTTGAGTAGTTGAATATTTGTATAAATTCATAAGCGCCAAACTCAGATAGGCACTCAGGACTACCAGGCAGCCGTGACTGCCTACTCAACCCAGTTCTCAGTCTTCGGACCTCTCTACCACGCAGCATGACCTCCCCTTCAGCTAATGACCTTGCCTCACAGAACACTAAAGCACAGATTTGGGGATTCCTTGGAGGTCCAGCCGTTAGGACTCCGAGCTTTCACTGCTGTGGGCTGGGTTTGACCCCTGGTTATGGAACTACAGTTCCACAAGCCTCATGGTGGACATAAGTAAACAAATAGAATTCATCAGAAAGTTAACTCCCTTATTTTCTGATTTCCAAATCTCCAAATTTCCTGGAAGGGTCTCTCTTACGGAAGACCTGCCTTTGTACTGTCTCACGAACCAAAGCCCCTGTTATCTCTTTCTTTTCCAGTGCTATCAACTTCTGTCCTGACTCCTCTACCAGCCTAAAACTACACACTTGTCTCCCATTTTGACAACAAAATTTTCCTTAGCCCTCTAACTACTTCCTCTGTTTTTCTGATCTCCTTCCTTGGCAAATTTAAAAAATTTTATCCTAGAGATACTGTCTCTTCTTAGACATTCCCCCCCACCCCCACCCTTTAACACGGTCCACTAAAGTCATTAAATATGCAAACTGCCAAAAGGAACACCTTTTAGTCTTTATTTTATTCCACCTCTTAGCTGCATTTAACCTCCTTGGTCACTTTCTTATTCTTGAAATATGCTTTTTTTCTTGACATGAGTGACAGCATACCACTGGCATTCTGCCTGCCTCTTCATTCTTCCCATTGTTGACTCAGATGCTGAAGAATCAGCCTGCAATGCAGGAGACCAGGGTTCGACCCCTGGGTCGGGAAGATCCCCTGAAGAAGGCATGGCAACACACTCCAGTATCCTTGCCTGGAAAATCCCATGGACAGAGGATCCTAGCAGGGGGCTACAGTCCATGGGGTCGCAAAGAGTCGAACATGACTGAGCAACTGACACTTAATGATACAGCCTCTTTTACTAGCACCTTCTCTTCCTTCCACCTCCAACAATACAGCCCTTCAGGACTAAGGTTCAGGCTTCCAACCCAGAAACTTCAGAGTCATTCTTAGGTGCCTTTTCTTCCTCTCCTACCACACTCTTCAGCCAATCTATCCCTAGGTTCATTTCATCCTACCTTCAAAAAACACTGAATCTATCTATGTCTCTATTATCTAGTGACTCTTTAAGCCTTTACCATCTCTCACCCAGCTATTAAACCATCTTTCTAATATTTATACCTGATTCCCCTACTGGTATACTGATTGCCCCAGTCCAAATGTATTACTATAATTAGCCAAATAATTATTTTAAGTATAAATAGAAGCAGGTTGCATCCCAGTTTTTAAGCTGGTGAATCGCCTCCCACTGCACTCAGAATAAAACCCAACCTTCTTAAGCACAGTGCACTTTGGCATTGCATAATTAGCTCCTGTTCTCCTGTCTCTGTCCTGACTAACTCTGCTCATCTACACTAGCTCCTTTCTTTTCCTTGAACACACTGAGTTCCTCCCTTAGCCCTTTCTGCAAGCCCTTCCACCTTCCCAGAATGATCTCCCCCAACCCCCTTTCTCATCCTTCAGACCTCAGGACACATGCCTTCTTCTCAAGAAGGATTTTCTAAACACGCAGTCTAGAGTGGCCTGACTTACCCATCTTATCTGTTCTATCACAACATCCTATTTTTTTCCTGCCTAGTATTTATCACACTTAAGAAATATATCTGTATTTGCCTTTTTCCTTTTTAGCATCAATCTTGTCCAAAAATATGATTCATGAGATCAGGGGGCATATCTGTTGTGTGTAACATACCCTGAATATTTAAATACTTGGTACATATCATGGTGTCTGACATTGTGTGGCCATACAGTATGTGTGGAATAAATGAGTGATGAACATATCTGATGGGTGAACTACATGGATTTAAAGCGAGGCAGGAAGAGAAACCATAGTTTGGTTTATTAGCACAAAGCACCAAGGAAAGTTTTTGACACTAAAATGAGTTATTGTTCTTAAGGGGAAAAGTGATCTGTAACATAATCACAAAGACTCTGAGCAGGAAAAAGGGAATACAAGAGACTGATTGCAAAAGGAAATAAGATGCAGGATGACACACAGATATCCCCTTTTTTGTGTGTGACATACCAACACAGGGCCTTCTCTTCCATAGACAGAAATACAGAGGTAGATCAACATGGAATTGTGAATACATTTGACCCTTTTGTAACACAGATTCCAAACACATAACTTAGGATAGGTCTTTATAGCACTCTTAAGCCACTTATTTATAACATATGGCTTTTCACAACTTAATTTTGACATTTAGATATCAAAGAGGAAAAAGAATTAGTATAAATATAATACAGTTCATTATTTCTATAACTATTTATGAATAGTTATAACTTAAAAAAGGAAAACTTTAATTTTTTAAATAGATAGATACATGGAGAGGCAAGAGAACACATGAAAAGTTCTCAGTCTCATTTGTGATAAAAATACATACATTGAAATAGCAATTTTTTACTTATTAAGTTGGTGAGAAATTTATTTTGAAAATAAGACACAATGTTGTTTGCTTAGTGTATTATAAAAATAGAACTTTCAA
>SJYC01093349.1:0-20957 GCA_006408675.1 Madoqua kirkii | reverse complement strand
AAATAAAATAAAATAAATCCCTTTTTACTGTGTCTTTTAAAATATTTTTTCACCAATATAATTTGTAATTTTATAATTTATACTCACTTGTGATTCAAAATTCCAGCCCCAATCAAACAAATTGGATGTTATACAACCTAAATAAATAGCTTTATGGGAAATAAATATACTATTTCTGCAAGATTTGTATAATTCTGAGATTTAATCAAGAAAATATCACTATATTTGCTATACTAAATTTCAGGGTGATGATAGGTAGAAACTACTAAATGATTTTTTTTTAAGGTTCTATAAAGAAAATTCTGGGTTTCCCTGGTGACAATGAAGAATCTGTCTGCAATGCAGGAGATACGGGTTCTATCCATGGGTGGGGAAGGTCCTCTGGAGAAGAGAATGGCTACCCACTCCAGTACTCTTGCCTGGACAACTCCATAGACAGAAATAGGCTACAGTCCACGGGGTCTCAAAGAGTTAGACACAACTGAGCAACTAACACTTCCACAAAGAAAATTCTACAGAAGTATACTTATAAACCTATTACTCACTTAGTGATTTTTCTGTTTAGTATCCTTCTCATATAAGTTCCTAGCTAAAATTTCCTTTATTTACATGCAAGCATTTGCACGCATGCCAGTCTCAATGACAATAAACAATCTCCAGAGGCAGGAGTGTGTGACTCGGTGCCCCTGTTCCACTTGCCTGGCTGAGAAAGGTGCTTCCTCACCAAGATAACTGGATGAGAGAGAAGCAGGTTGCACATACAGCAATTACTTTGCCTTCTGGAAGACTACTCAGGCAGGAGAGACAGTTTATTACCGTAGCTTATTTATCTTATTGGTGTTCTTCAGCCTTTTGGCTAAGATCATAGTGGTGGCTCAGACGGAAAGCATCTGTCTACAATTTGGGAGATCTGGGTTCGATCCCTGGGTCGGGAAGTTCCCTGGAGAAGGAAATGGCAACCCACTCTAGTACTCTTGCCTAGAAATTCCCCTGGCCAGAGAAGTCTGGTGTCCATGGGGTCGCAAAGAGTTGGACACATCTACGCAACTTCCCTTTTTTTTTTTTCAGTGATAAGTAATCACTTTCAAAGAGCTTCCCTGGTAGCTCAGATGGTAAACAAACTGCCTGCAATTCAGGAGACTCAGGTTCATTCCCTGGGTCAGGAAGATCCCCTGGAGAAGGAAATGGCAACCTGCTCCAGTATTCTTGCCTGGAGAATCCCATGGACAGAGGAGCCTGGTGGGCTACAGTCCACGGGGTAGCAAACAGTCACTAACTAACACTCACACTTTCAGAATCCTATGAAGCATAAATAGTAGTGAGTCTCTAAACTCCAGCAAAGATACAACGCAATATAATATGAAAGACAAAAGAAATAAAATACCTTACTTTGTTTCAGAATAGGGGGAGGTTATTTTATCTGAAGAGATGAAGGGTAAGGAGGATCTGAAGAAAGGTTGCTTCTGTTGGGCTTTGAAGGACAGATCGGATTTCATGAGCAAAGGTAAACAGTGTTCACCGTATGGGAGAAGCAACTTCTGTGCGATATCATTAAGGTGCAAACGTGAAAAGCACAAGTGGGGAAGGTAATACGGAAAGAAAAAGGGCTTACGATTAAGCGACAGAAGATTCAATGGAATATAAAACTGAAGCAGTTGTTAGGCAAAATTGAATATCAGGATTAATACATTTGAACTTTGTTAGAGGATGGGGCAAATAGAAGGGAAAAAAGTGGAAGCAGTTATAGATTTATTTTCTTGGGCTCTAAAATCACTGCAAATGGTGACTGCAGTCATGAAATTTAAAGATGCTTGTTCCTTGGAAGGAAAGCTATGACAAACCTATAAAGATGAAAACATATTAAAAAGCAGAGACATCACTTTTGTGGCAAAGGTCTATATAGTCAAAGCTATGGTTTTTTCAGTAGTCATGTACAGATGTGAGAGTTGGACCATAAAGAGGGCTGGGCACCGAAGAATTGATGCTTTCAAATTGCAGTGCTGAGAAGACACTTGAGAGTCCCTTGAACTGGAAGGAGATCAAACCAGTCTATTATAAAGGAAATCATTCTTGAATATTGACTGGAACAAGTGACTTGAAGCTGACGCTCCAATGCTTTGGCCACCTGATGCAAAGAGCCAACTCATTGGAAAAGACCCTGATGCTGGGAAAAATGAAGGCAAAAGGAGAAGTGGGAGGCAACAAATGAGCTGGTTAGACAGCATCACTGACTCAGTGCGCATGAGTTTGAGCAAACTCTGGAAGAGAGTGGACATAGGAGCCTGGTGGGCTACAGTCCATGGGATCACAGAGTGTTGGACGTGACTTAGTGATGGAACAACAATAAAAAAGAGGATTGGGAAGGGTTTTTGGAAAGACAATTTAAAAAGCCACAACTCATCTAAAATTCTTCAAGGAGAAAGTAAAATAACCAGAAGCAAATGGTAACAATGAGGATAAAAATGAAAAAGACTGGATTAAAGAATAGAACAATATTCATTTTAAATCTTAAAGCCTTAAATCATCTTTCGGATGATTATGATAATATTAGCAGATATGGGACATTTAAAATAAAGTATTAGTTAGATGACAATAGTCATATCCATTTGAAACAGGTGGTATTTTGAGGACCACGTACAGAGAAATGGAAGGAAAATGTGATCATAAGAATGAAATTAAGTGAAAGACTATGATTGAGGATATAAACAAGGATTTGTACAGAATGAGATGACAAACAGATATATGCCAAAGTTTTAGTGAAGGAGTTCAGTTCAGTCGCTCAGTCATGTCCAACTCTTTGTGACCCGATAGACTGTAGCACACCAGGCCTCCCTGTCCATCACCAACTCCTGGAGTTTACCCAAACTCATGTCCATTGAGTCGGTGATGCCATCCAACCATCTCATCCTCTGTTGTCCCCTTCTCTTCCTGCCCTCAATCTTTCCCAGCATCAAGGTCTTTTCCAATGAGTCAGTTCTTTGCATCAGTATTGATCTGAAGTACTGGAGTTTCAGCTTCAGTATCAGTCCTTCCAATGAACACTCAGGACTGATATCTTTTAGGATGGACTGGTTGGATCTCCTTGCAGTCCACTGGACTTGCAAGAGTCTTCTCCAACACCACAGTTCAAAAGCATCAATTCTTTGGTGCTCAGCTTTCTTTATAGTCCAACTTTCACATCCATACATGACTACTGGAAAAACCATAGCTTTGACTAGATGGACCTTTGTTGTCAGAGTAATGTCTCTGCTTTTTAATATGCTGTCTAGGCTGGTCACAGCTTTTCTTCCAAGGAGCAAGTGTCTTTTAATTTCATGGCTGCAGTCACTATCTGCAGTGATTTTGGGCCCAAGAAAATAAAGTCTGTTACTATTTCCACTGTTTCCCCATCTATTTGCCATGAAGTGATGGGACCAGATGGCATTATCTTAGTTTTCTGAGTGTTGAGTTTTCAGCCAACTTTTTCACTCCCCTCTTTCATTTTCATCAAGAGGCTCCCTAGTCCCTTTTTGCTTTCTGCCATAAGGGTGGTGTCAACTGCATGTGTGAGGTTATTGATATTTCTCCTGTCAGTCTTGAGTTCAGCCTGTGCTTCCTTCAGCCTGGCATTTCACATGATGTACACTGCATATAAGTTAAATAAGCAGGGGGACATTAAACTTCTTTCCAAATTTGGAACCAGGCTATTGTTCCATGTCCATGTTGTTCCATGTTTCTAACTGGTGTTTCTTGACCTGTATACAGATTTCTCAGGAGGTAGGTAAGGTGATCAATATTCCTATTACTTTAAGAATTTTCCACAGTTTGTTGTGATCCACACAGTCAAAGGCTTTTGCATAGTCAATAAAGCAGAAATAGATGTTTTTTCTGGAACTCTCTTGCTTTTTCGATGATCCAGTGAATGTTGGCAATTTGATCTCTGGTTCCTCTGCCTTTTCTAAGACCAGCTTGAACATCTGGAAGTTCACGGTTCATGTATTGCTGAAGCCTGGCTTGGAGAATTTTGAGCATTACTTTGCTAGCATGTGAGATGAGTGCAATTGTGCAGTAGTTTGAATATTATTTGGCATAGCCTTTCATTGGAGATTGGAATGAAACCTGACCTTTTCCAGTCCTGTGGCCACTGCTGACTTTTCCGAATTTGCTGGCATATTGAGTGCAGCACTTTCACAGCATCTTCTCTTAGAATTTGAAATAGTTCATTTGGAATTGCATCACCTCCACTAGCTTTGTTCATAGTGATGCTTCCTAAGGCCCACTTGACTTCACATTCCAAGATGTCTGGCTCTAGGTGAGTGATCATACCATCGTGATTATCTGGGTCATGAAGATCTTTTTTGTACAGTTCTTCTGTGTATTCTTGCCACCTCTTCTTAATGTCTTCTGCTTCTGTTACATCCACACCATTTCTGTCCTTTAGTGAGCCCATTTTGCATGGAATGTTCCCTTGATATCTCTCATTTTCTTGAGGAAAACTCTCATCTTCCCCATTCTATTATTTTCCTCTATTTCTTTGCACTGATCACTGAGGAAAGCTTTCTTATCTCTCCTTGCTATTCTTTGGAACTCTGCATTCAGATGGGTACATCTTTTTCTCCTTTGTCTCTCACTTCTTTTCTCAGCTATTTGTAAGGCATCATCGGACAACCATTTTGCCTTTTTGCATTTTTGGGGGGGGGATGCTCTTGATCACTGCCTCCTGTACAATGTCATGAACCTCTATCCATAGTTCTTCATGCAGTCTGTCAGGCCTAATCCCTTGAATCTATCTGTCACTTCCATTGTATAATCATAAGGGATTTGATTTAGGTCATAGCTGAATAGTCTAGTGGTTTTTCCTAGTTTCTTCAATTTAAGTCTGAATTTGGCAATAAGGAGTTCATGATCTGAGCCACAGTCAGCTCCCAGTCTTGTTTTTGCTGACTGTATAGAGCTTCTCCATCCTCAGCTACAAGGAATATAATCAGTCTGATTTCAGTATTGACCATATGGTGATGTCTATGTGTAGAGTCTTTTCTTGTGTTCTTGGAAGAGGTTGTCTGATACAACCAGTGTGTTCTCTTGGCAAAACTCTAAAACAGCATTTACAGATTCTGTATGATCTGCACTTGAGTGCCTAGAATAGGAACTCAATAAATATCTGAGGAAATCAGTGGAAAAAGAAATGAAAACCTAAGGATGAAACACTGTGATAAAAAATGTGTCATAGAAGACTTGTTTAATGAATAAGTGCTTCAGTTTTAAAGGGGAAAAAAATATAGCTATAAGAAGGCCAAAGTAGGTCACATTTACAGAGTGCTATTTAAATAGACTTTGTATAACAGCCACATTGCAGAACAATGGATAAAGAGGAGGAGAAGATAGAGCAATAAGCAAGTTCACATGATATTTGTTGTGCTTTTATTTTTTTTAATATGGCAGGAATTTTCATGCATAGAAAAAGACAATCTGGGAGAGATAGATACTGGAGACAGTAAGTCAAGGGATGAATGTTGGAGCAAAATTCTAGTATAGCTAAGTAAAAAAAGTTAGATTAGTCTTAGAAAAGAATAAGGACAAGCTTCCACTGAGATAGGCCTATGACAGATAAGGGAAGTAAAAATAAATTAAAATTTTTGAAGTATGAGACACTGCAGTGGAGGAAACAGGCTGTAAGTTTCATCCAGGTAGAGGCTTGGTCTGTCTGATTCACCACTATAGATTCACTGCAAAAAAACAGCTCCTGGTACACTGTAGTTCTTAATAATCCTGAATGCTACATGGCCTGTCACTTCTCAGTCATGCAGGACATGTGGTCCCAAGAATAATGATTGTAAAGAGTAGAACCAGGTTTGAAGTAACTCCAGTGAGAAGATAAGGGGGAGTGAAAAATGGGGAAATGTATAGAAAAGTCATCAGTCCTAATGCAAATTGGTAATAATGTACCTGTCATTAATTAAGCAACTATTATATATAGTGAAAGAACTGCTTAAGAATAAATATTAAAAAAAAAAACTAAGATCATGGCCGATGCCCGTTACTGCATGGCAAATAGAAGGGGGCAAGGTGGTGGAAGTCGAGACAGATATCCTCTTTGGGCCCCAAAAATCTCTGCAGACAGTGACTGCAGCCATGAAGTCAGAAGACGATTGCTTCTTGGCAGGAAAATGATGACAAACCTAGACAGTGTGTTAAAAAGCAGAGACATTACTCTGCCAGCAAAAGTCCCTGTAGTCAAGGCTGTGGTTTTCTCAGTGGTCACATATGGTTGTGAGAGCTGGACCATAAAGAGGGCCAAAGAATAGACGCTTTCTAACTGTGGTCCTTGAGAAGACTCTTGAAAGTCCCTTAGATAACAAGGAAATCAAACCAATCTCAGGGTTTGATACTCAGGGTTATTCACTGGAGTATTCACTGGAAGGACTGATGTTGAAGCTCCAGTATTTTGGCCATCTGATGCGAACAGATGACTCATTGGAAAGTCCCTGATGCTGGGAAAGACTGAGGGCAGGAGAAGAGGACATCTGAGAATGAGACGGCCGGATGGCATCACTGAAGCAATAAACATGAAGTTGGGGCAAACTCCGGGAGATGGTGAGGGACAGGGAGGCCTGGCGAGCTGTGGTCCATGGGGTCACAAAGAGTCAGACATGACTGAGCGACTGAACAAGAACAAGATGCCATATTCATGATATTGTAAGGAAAATGCCACTATCTTTATTTGTTAGGTTGTAAAATTGAGAGGTGATGGATGTGTGTAACTTGATCAAATTAACACAGGTAGTAAGTAATGAAGCCAGAATCAGAAACCCAACCATACCTACCTCTAAAATCAATAATCTTAACAAATTTGGATGACTTTCTTGTGATTCCAAATCAAAATAGTTATATGATACTCCAGAAACACTGGATATAGTAGGCACTTAGAAATAGAAATTCTTAGAATCACCAAAGTTTTGAATGACAAAGCATTCCCAGAAGAAGATGAAGGGAAACCTAACTGAAAAAACCTAGTTGAAGGAGCTGCGAATATACCCAGGATGGGAGATGGCATAAAAGACATAAACTGGCTAGCACAATAAAACATATTGATGAACTAGGAGACATAAAGTTAGTTGGGGGCAGGTTCAATAAGAACAAATGTCCAGAAAGTTGAAAATAGCGATATTTGTATCGAGTGCTGTGTGTGGATAAGGAAGCTATGAAACGCACTGCTTCGATTTCCTTCTCTTGCCCCTTTATTCTGCCCCTTGAAGGCTGCACTTTTCACAGTTCAATCCAAGCCCTATGACTGGGCACAGCAGCCCAACTTAGGGAACATTCCAGAGAGACAGGGGACTCCCCAGTGGAAAGCTCTGGCTCATAGACTCGCCACTGTCCTGGATGAAGGTTTCTTGCAATTGAGCTGCAGTGTGCAGCTCTTGCAAAGCAATGCTTCTCTGTGCCTTCTCTCCTGCACAGGCTGAGACCTGCAGTGTGGTCTCACGGGGCCCTCGCTCTCTCCTCTGGCTCTCCTCCCAAGTAAATATCTCACACACCATAATTTTTCTTCTCAGAAAACCTAATCCAATAGGGCAACTTTAAATGCTGAAAATTTATACAAACAAGTATAATTTGCTGGAAGATAAGTCATTGGAATAAGTTGGTACTCAGTTCAGTCGCTCAGTCATGTCCAACTCTTTGCGACCCCATGAATCGCAGCACGTCAGGCCTCTCTGTTCATCACCATCTCCCAGAGTTCACTCAGACTCACGTCCATCGAGTCCATGATGCCATCCAGCCATCTCATCCTCTGTTGTCCCCTTCTCCTCCTGCCCCTAATCCCTCCCAGCATCAGAATCTTTTCCAATGAGTCAACTCTTCGCATGAGGTGGCCAAAGTACTGGAGTTTCAGCTTCAGCATCATTCCTTCCAAAGAAATCCCAGGGCTGATCTCCTTCAGAATGCACTGGTTGGATGTCCTTGCAGTCCAAGGGACTCTCAAGAGTCTTCTCCAACACCACAGTTCAAAAGCATTAATTCTTTGGTGCTCAGCCTTCTTCACAGTCCAACTCTCACATCCATACATGACCACAGGAAAAACCATAGCCTTGACTAGACGGACCTCAGTCGGCAAAGTAATGTCTCTGCTTTTGAATATGCTATCTAGGTCGGTCATAACTTTTCTTCCAAGGAGTAAGCGTCTTTTAATTTCATGGCTGCAGTCACCATCTGCAGTGATTTTGGAGCCCAAGAAAATAAAGTATACTCTAATATTTAAAGTAACATACACATTCAGATAAAATTTCTTCTTTCTTAGTCCTCTCAAGAAGTGTCTTACAATCCAGTATTCCACTTTACAGATGTGTTTGCTCAACTTCAGGATAAGAGCAAGTAAGGAATGCAGTATCATTATATTCACTCTACCTATCGGAGAGACTGAGGCAAAGGAATAGGTAATTTGTTCAAAGTGACAAGTATAGTAGTTACTGGAAATTGTCTCCTTCCATTTTTTTTTTTTCAGTTGTTGCATTCTTTGATTAGCATAGAAACCTATAAGGTGAGATTTTCTTGTTACTTTCTAAATTACTGGAAGGATTAGTCTACTGACTCTAAATCAAGGTATTTTTATAGTGTAAATTTCTAAGTGATGTCCTTACACTGTGTCTAGATATATGGCGATTATGTGATATGACATGATTTGTTACTGAAGAATCTTACTGAAGAACGTTTTCAGTCTGGAGTAAAAGTATATCTTAAATCCTCCAAACATTTTCCAAAAAGATGTGGTTTTTTTTTTTCCTTTCTTTTTTGCAAGAGTACTATAGCTGTATGTAGGACCTGAAGAAAAGGAAAAATAAATACATAAAATATCTAATTGTGAATATCACTTACTCTCAAATTGATTACTGAAAAGAAAGGGGGAGAGAGAGAAGAGGAAGAGGAACAGGGGGTAGAAAACAAAAAGGGAAGGGAAGTTAGCTTGGCACAGAAAGCAGGATTAGTGCCCCACCACCCCAGCCCCTCACGCCTGGAGCCTCGGGGTCCTCTCTGATCGATGGCTTCCTGAGGCCACGCTGCTGTCCCCGCCAGCCGCGTTGATTCACGGCCTCCCAGTGGCACCCTGCAGACGCACTCTCACTTTCACATGTCCATCCTAGGGACCACCGCAGACTAATTTTGGGTAATTGCTTCTGAAGAAGCATGATGTCTGCTAAAGGTCCCAGCTCTTACGAGATGTGAGAGTTTAGGCATGCTAGAGAGGCTGCCCGAGAATTTACAATTAGAACAGAACAGCAGCAGCAACAAAGACTGCTTCTCCTGATGATGATGACACCTCAAGAATTTTCTGAGGACGCACTTAAATCAGTCCTGTGAAGAACCTGGATCAGTTTGGGGCAAGTAACATGCGTCAACAGAAGTTTGTAGGCATTGTCATCACCTCCTTCATTAGTATCATTTTTATGTTAGCACCCTGCCCCACCAAACTCTGCTTTTAAAAAACAATGCCTATGATAATAAAACAAGGGTGTACACAGTGAAACTGTGTGTAAATTACCTATAAATACTTTTTATAAATAGATTACCTATAATTGCTTTTCCCCATATGGCCAAATAATCAGCCTCTGGTTAAGCTGATCTCATATCTCATGAACATACCTTATACCTTCAGGCTTTAATCATGCTATTTACTTCAACGGCAATAACATTTTTTTTTCTGACCTTATATTCTAAGCCCTATAAGTCATCCAAAAGCAGAGGCAAAGTCCACACTACAATATGAAACTTCCTGTAAATATGTTAGTTCTCAATGCTTTGCTCTCCTCTGCAGTTATAAATCCTTTGTCTAAACTACATAATGTATCAAATTATTTTAAATCACTCACTAATTGTTCCATGTGACCATTTCTTCTTTACACAGTTAGATGCAGGTCAGATCATTTAGACTTATCTGGCACACCTGTTATTTGTCATTGCTTTAACTTTTTCATTGCCAGTGAAAGATGGTCCAAGCTAAGAAAAGTATCCACCAGCAACAACTTGTTAGTTTCAGATCAGCAATCCAAACCATAAGCTTTGGTCCAATACACAGGTATTCAATCTTCACTACTGTGAAAATCAGCTTATATCCTACACTGAGGACTTCTGTTTACTAGAACTCTTTAGCATCGATATTAAAACACGGAAGTACATATTTAGGGCTTCCTAGGTGGCACAATTGGTAAAGAATCCACCTGCTCAATACAGGAGACACAAAAGATGCAAGTTCAATCCCTGGATCAGGAGTAGGAAATGGCAAACTACTCCAGTATTCTTGCCTAGAAAATTTCATGGGCAGAGGATCCTGTTTAAGTCATCAGGAAACCAAAAAAAAAAAAAAAAGGAACACAGATCTGGAACAAGAAAACAAGCTTTCAACAGTGTCAGAAACAGTATTTAAATGAAAACATTCAACTAAAGAAATATGAAACATAACAATACTGAAAACTCAGTGAATGTTCATGAAAGGATAGCATATCAAGAGCAGAAATTAACAAACTAGAAAACAAAGAAATTATTGAGAAGATGAAAAACATTTGTTATGACAAATTCATTCAAAACAGTATGTCTTAATAAATTAGAAAGAGAAAGGAATTCATTAACATATTAAACACCTTCTTCCCAGGTGGTTCAGAGGTTAAAGCATCTGCCAGGAATGCAGGAGACCTGGGTTGATCACTGAGTCAGGAAGATCTGCTGGAGAAGGGAATGGCAACCCACTCCAGTGCTCTTGCCTGGAGAATCCCATGGAGGGAGCAGCCTGACAGGCTACAATGCATGGGGTCGCAAAGAGTCGGACACGACTGAGTGACTTCACTTCACTTTACTTCCAAAAATATACTAGGCATTAAAACAGTAAGCCTTCTCCATAAAGATAGAAATAAAAATGCTCTGTTAATATTTATATTCCAAAGCCCAATAAATAATATAATTATGAAGCAAAAGATAGAAATGAAGAAATATATTATTATTATTTAGAGATAATGTAAAAGTCCTTAAAGGAATTCAAGAGGATCTATAGAACTAAAAAAAAAAAAAACTAATCTATAAAACAATAAAAAAAAAGTATACAAAGCTGTCTGACACAACCAATACATAAACATCAAGAAAGTTGACATAAATAGTAAACACTAACTTAAATAATTACTTTAGAAAGAGTCTGAGTCTCTAATGACTTTAGAAAGAGTCTTAGAGCAAATATACAAATAAATATGAGAAAACCAAAAATTACAGGGTAGAATTAAAAGTTGTTCAGAGTTTTCATGGAAAAAATTACAGAAATTATCCAAAGACACAAAAACCTAAAAATGAAGAATTACATTTACCTTACAAAGCTAAAGAGAACTGTCACTGTAAAAATGTCAACCATTCCAAAATTAAACTATTAAATCTTCAAATTTTTTTTTCTAGGGGCTGTCTTCTTCTGAAAATTCATACAGATTGGAAAATAGTTGACAATATTACTTTGAAAGAGAACAAGACAGGGAGAATCACCGTACCTGGTATCGAAGCTAAAAATTTGTATGTAGTTGGACCTTAGACAGAGTGTTGAAGGAGGAATATACATGCAAACCAGGGTCACAATAAAGGGCTGCAAACGCACCAAAGCTGACAGCTGTGATAGTCGACAGAAACGGCATTACACATGAGTGAGAGCAGGGCAGGAAATTCAATAAATGCCACTGGAAAGGTTACATAAAAGGTGACGACATGACGTTGTACAGCACACACACAAAGCAAACAAAAAATATCCAAATGGACAAAAGAATTTAATATAAAATGAAAGTGAAAGTGAGAGTCCCTCAGTTGTGTCTGACTGTGACCACAGGGACTATGCAGTCCATGGAATTCTCTAGGTCAGAATACTGGAATGAGGGGCTTTTCCCTTCTCCAGGGGATCTTCCTAACCCAGGGATCAAACTCAGATCTCCCACACTGCAGGCGGATTCTTCACCAGCTGAGCCACAAGGGAAGCCCTCAATATAAGATATAGAACTTTAAAAATATTAGAAGAAACATCTCCAGGTATACCTTAAAGAATTTGGATATTTAAGCAAAACAAAAGTCATGAAGCATAAAAAAGAAAATGGACAAGTAGTCAAAATCTGAGTTAAAAACATCTATATGCTAAAAGACATAAAAGATAAAGTATAAGTCTATTATCAAAGGTTAGTGTCCATAATACAAAGAACGCCTCTCAATAATCAATAAATAAGCAAACAAATTTTAAAACGAAAAAGACTCCATTGGAAAATGGGCAGAGGATATACACGGAAAATTTACAAAGTAAGGAGCCCAAAGGGCAATAAATACATGAAGGAGTTTTAATCTGACAAATAAATAAAGCCAAATTAAACAGTAAGATAGCATTTCACAGTCATTAACCAAGCAAAAACATTGGGAATTTCCTAATACCAAGAATAATAAAGGATGTGAGAAAGCTGTCTCTCAGATTTTCCAGAGGGTGTACGAATGTAAGTGCCAACAATCTGGGCAAAAACTGTCACACTAAGGTAAATGTAAAAATTGACTTCTTTGTGAATTTAACAAACAATTATTGAGTGCTTGCTGTGTCCGGCACTGCTGTGGGAACTGAAAATGATGCAGTGAATGAAGCAAATAAAGAAGTCACGGAATTCACATTCTAGGTAGAAGAAGCAGTTAATAAAGAAGCAGCTTAATATAATCATGCCAGGTATTATCGCTATGAGGACAAAATTAGAAGGATAAGGGAAAATGGAATGCTGGGGGTGATGGACTCTCAAGTTTTACATAAGATAATCAGGGAAAACTGATGTAATAAACTTACGTCTGAGAACAGACAGAATTCAATGAAGCAAGCCATGTTTACAAAAGGGGAAGAGCATTCCCAGCAGATAGGACACACGGAGTTAAAATCCAAAACCGAGAATTCAAGAGTTGGAGTTAGAAGTCTGGAAGCCGCAGGCTCCCACCAGGAGATGAAAAAATAATAACCTATATATATATCAAATTATTAGATAAACATATCTGAAGAATTGGATCTGGTTTATTTCAGCATTTAGAAGTTAAGAAAGGTGATTCGCTTCATTTAAAAAGATGAGAAAGAAATGGCCAGTGAGCGAGTAACTGAAAAACAAACAAAAACATAACAAGGCCTCTAGGAAATAAAATGAAGAAAGTTTTCAAGGAAAGAATGCTCATTGCCATAACGCGTGCTTGCGAAGGCAAGTCAAGTAACTTGAAGACTAATCGTATTTTGCAATGTGGCGCTTATATTTGATCTGACTAGAAAGACCTGGTCAAATGGCAAGAATGAAGAAATAATTAGGGTGGTTTTAAAAGAGAAAAGGGAAAGAGGAAATGGGGCTTTGCACTAAAAGACTAAAAGACATAAGGAAATAGTCTGGGAGGACGTCAGTCAAGAGGTGTTTATTAAGAATAAACTACAACATTCTATGCAGAAAAAGGTAGTAAGTAGAGAAGGAAAATTGGATGATTCAGGAGAGAAGAGACAGCTCTGCTTAAATAATCTCCCCAGAAAAGCAAGAGAGGATGAAACGCAGAACACAGAAGGGGCATTGGCCTAGACGGAAGCACTCGTTTATCTGTTGCGGCAAAGAGCAAGGGCTTCAACAGGTGAGATGCACGCAGGGCTTAAGGTGGGAGGACACTGCTGTTTCTCTGCGAAATAAATGCAGAATCAACAGATGTCATATCCCTCTTTGTCTTAATCGCTTATTAGTGGAAATCCCCTTGTTCTATGATGTATCTGTAGTGTTTTCTAAGAATATTTTGGTGCTGTCATTTTTTAAAAGAAATTTCTCTGATAGAAATAAAATGAAACCAGTTTTAAATAAATTAGCCAGACATTAATAATATACTTTAAATAAGATCTTATAAATAATAATTTTCTCTTAAAAATCAAATTCTTAATGAACATATTGTAATCTCCACTGAAGGATAAAAGTATTAGCAGGGAATGATAAAGAGGAAGTGATAAATAAATTTATATTTCTTTTTATTTCTGAACAAATGTAAGGTTGAATTGTCCCAAACCAACAATAGTTTTGGATAAGTTAAACTAATTTAACTTTTAAGAATTTAAGAATTCAGGAAACACTGTTTGTTTGTAGGAATCTAAGTACTCTTTAATCTCAAATTCATCTTAGAATGTAAGAAAAACAGGCTTTCCTGAATATCAGCCAACAAATGGTACCCTTGTCACTTATTGTAGAACAATTATTCCTTGTTGGAGTTAAACTATCACAGCTGGAAACCACATGAAATTTAGCTTATTAAGAAAAATGCAACATGAATTAATGCTCATGAACAAGGCATGCCAAACATGCTACCTTTAAGACCTTTAATAGAACCTTTAAAAGACACTTGCATAATACTGTGCTAGCAAATGTCACAAATTAAATACTTCACAGAATCATGACAAATTAGGTTTCTGATATGTTTTGAATACAAAATACTTCCTCAATTTCTGTCTAATATAAAAGATGACATAGTATTTGTTAAAGAGGCATTGCTGCTTAATGTTGAATTCCAACAACTTAAGTAAATATGATTTTAACAACTTCAGTGAATGCGAACAATGGGGCTTCCCAGGTGGCTCAATGGTGAAGAATCTGCCTGCCAATGCAGGAGATGCAGCAGACATGGGTTGACCCTGAATCAGGAAGATCTCCTGGAGGAGGAAATGGCAACCCCCTCCAGTATTCTTGCCTGGAGAATCCATGGACAGAGGAGCCTAGTGGGCTATAGTCCATGGGGTCACAAACAGTTAGACACAGCCAAGTGTCTGACACACACACATACAACAATGTGTATTAGTGCGATGAAACTTTCGTCTCAGTTGGACATTTTGTCTGAAAATTAGAGAACAACATTAACCTTTAATAAATTACTAAATTGCATATTTTCTGAGTAATTTAAACATTTGTTTTGTCATCTAATGATCAAAATGCCAAATATTCACATATTTGATAGCTATCAATAAACAAGTTTATATGCACAACATATATTTAGGGATGGGGCTAAATTCATTCTTTTTCCAATTTTTATTTTCTAAATTTTATTTTTATTATGCATATTGATATATATAATAGTGAAGTGTATAAAATATGTATAGTATACATCAGTTCTTTTATATTTTTATTTGACTTACTGACAGAAAGGAAAAAAATGAATGAGCGTGTGACTCTTAAGAAAATAGTGCTTTCTTATATCTGCCTCTGTCTTCTTTATAATCCCTCCCCGCAGACTGTGACCTGCATTGTCTTTTGAGAGAACATGTAAAGAGCTGTATCTCTGGTCTCCCTGTACTTCCCTTTTCCTTGTCTTTGAACAAGTTCTTCATGTGTGAAAAACGCCCCAATTGCCCAAAATCATCTTAACTCAAGTATAACTGAAGTTTTCTATTAAATTTAACGTCACTTTTTAAAATAGAAATCTGTCCCAACTTAAAAAATCCATTATAAGTTTGTTCTTATAATTCTCCTGGAGCTCTTGGTTTTTATACCTACTTTTATATCTGTGTTGAGAATTTACATCCTACATACATACATACTACAATTATTTACCACACTAATTTCGAGTCAGGAAGGGAGGGTCCCTGATCCACAAAACCAAGCATCTTTCTGCATGATTATACATTCAACGTATGTGTGTGTGTTAGTTGCTCAGTTGTTCCAAATCTTTGAGACCCCATGGACTGGAGTTTTCCAAGAGTGGGTTGTCATACCCTTCTCCAAGAGATCTTCCCAACTCAGGGACTGAACCCAGGTCTCCTGCACTTCAGGAAGATTCTTTACTGTCTGAGCCACTATATATGCCTATTTAATAAGATGACTAAGTAAATGCATCAATGTATGAAATATTGGAAGAAAGCAATTAAAAAAAAACAGTAAATATAATAGCAAGTAAGTATGTGATATGGTAGTAAGTATGATAGCAACCTCATTTGGGACAAAGTCTATCCCAGGTGGAGAGGCCAGGAAGAAAATGACTGTATAAAACTAAATGCAGATTTTTTTCATTCACTTACATGGATTTTTTAGGGGGCTCCCCAAGCTCAAGATTCACTGCAGTATCCTCAATATTTCTTAATACTTTCTCTTAATCTCATTCATTCAAGCAATAAGTTATAACCTTTAGTTATAAAAAGTAGTTTTTGTTTTTAAAGTCATGAAGAGACGGGCTTCCAAATCTCAGACGCCCATGTGCAGACACTTTACTGACTCTGTACTCAAGCCGGAGCACTGTCAAGTGTAGCTCAACTGAAAGCGACATTTGGAGGAGGACAAACCTTGGTAGAAGACAGGCACTGTTTTTTTCTCTTTTTAGGGTTTCTCAGAGTAACTCTATTAGCTCTAATTATTTTTTAATTAATTTATTTCTTTTAACTGGAAGCTAATTACTTTACAATATTGTCATGGTTTTGCCATACATTGACAGGAATCAGCCATGGGTCTACATGTGTCCCCATTCTGAACCCCTCTCCCACCTCCCTCAGCATCCCATCCTCAGGGTCATCGCAGTGCACTGGTCCTGAGCACCCGGAGACGGCACTTTTGTGTCATCTTCATGTTGCAGACAAGATCTATTTGCAGGTTATAAAGAAGCAATCTTACCATATGGAAAAATGTGTGCTGCTGCTGCTGCTGCTGCTGCTGCTGCTGCTAAGGCACCTCAGTCGTATCCAACTCTATGCGACCCCATAGACGGCAGCCCACCAGGCTCCCCCATCCCTGGGATTCTCCAGGCAAGAATACTGGAGTGGGTTGCCATTTCCTTCTCCAATGCATGAAAGTGAAAAGTGAAAGTGAAGTCGCATAGTTGTGTCCAACCCTCAGCGACCCCATGGACTGCAGCCTTCCAGGCTCCTCCGTCCATGGGATTTTCCAGGCAAGAGTACTGGGGTGGGGTGTCATTGCCTTCTCCACAAAATGTCTCTGCATATTTTTAAATAATAATTTTGAACTATTGCCTGTCATCAACAGAATGTTTACAAAGTACAATCATCCAGGCAACATAAAATATCAATTTTAAGTTTAATAACCATGTCAAAAGAAGCTAGAATCTTGAAATATTGAATAATATTTCTAAATTGTCTACCAATTTAGACAAAAAGCTGACAAAAAGCAAGCCAGGGCTATTTGTCTGAACTGCTAGAAAAAAGAGGATTTTAGCAATGTTATATGAAAAAAAGTATAAAGAAATCAACCCAGTGGAAACACAACAGTAAAATGCATGGCCCTTTGTAGCCTGAGTATCTTGAGGGCTATTCAGAGTGAGCACAAGAATGAGATGTAAAATATAAAGCAGAGGAAGAAAAAAACCTGTTATATTGAACATGATTTAAAATAACTCTGTACTGGAGGGGAAAAAAAGGTTGTAGGTAAAAATATCAGAGGAACATCATAGAAAATCCAGGTATAGGATTAAAAGTTTTTAAAAAGTACATATATATACCTGTGGCAGATACATGTTGATGTATGGCAAAACCAATACAATAATGTAATTAACCCCCAATTAAAATAAATAAATTTATTTAAAAAAAAATAAAGAACTTTAAAAACAAAAGTAGATATAAAGGTTTTTTTCCTGGAAAAAAATCAACACAATGATAATTTTCAAATATAGGAAAGTTTCACACAAAGCAGATGTAATTGGTTTATTTTTAGGTCCACTTGGAGTTAAACAGCAACCACTTGAAAAAACGAAATGGCTGAAAGAAAGAAGACATTTCTTAGCAATGCAAGAATTACTATTTGGTACTAGCCATCAGAGGAATACGTAGACTGTCTTTCAAAAGGGAGCTTGAATAAACTAAATATTGTATTTAGGATTTAAGCATTAATCTGCCATAAAGTATAAGGATATTCTCTAGAAAAATCTCCACAATCAGGCAGCTGTGTATGGACGCTTGTTTAGTTCATCATCAAACTGGAACATTCTTTGATTCATTCATTTATGTATCCATCTAACCCAGCCTCCCACTAAAACAGGTATTGCTCTAAAAATCCTTCTCCACCATAGGTCACTGGTAATCCTTTTGGGAAGACGACAATAGCCTAAAAGTTGTCAACTACACACACACACACACACACACACACACTCACACACACTCACACACACATGAACATTAATAAGAAACGGAAGAAGCCTAGTGTACTGTTTTAAGATTCTATATGATTCTACATGGTAAAGGCAAATGAATTCAAGCCTTTCAACAATATAATCTCAAAATATACTAGACAGAATCTTTTCATTTTGTAATCCACCAGGCTAATTAATATTTAAGTGTTTCACCATATTGTACCACTTGTAGATTTGAAATGGTTGATCTTTTTGGAAATAAGTAATCTTAGGATATAATAAAAATAACTATGTCTGACCTAAGAATATAATACTTTTCAAGTTAATACACATATCTAACGGGCAAAGTTATATTAATTTTATTTTAAAAAGGGATTCAGATTTTCAAAACTTGCTTTTTCTAAAACATGGCAAGTGGTATTTTTCCAAAAGACTTTAAAATGAAGTAAACTGGGGCAATGACTATGTTCACAGGGTATTTTATGTAAGCATGCCTAGCTTGTCGGTCTAATTCAGAAACCCTAGATTCAAATATATCTTAGGATAAGTTTTGCCTTGAGTGGTATAAATACATCTTTGGGGACAGGTGTTAAAAGAGATTTCTAAAGAAAATTAAAGAAATTCAAGTCCAGAAGACTGGAGACTTGGAGGTCAGTTCTCTGAACTTTTAGGTATAATTTCCACATGAACAAAATTCACTAGACATGACCATAAATAACTGTGTCCTTCACTTGGACTCAGGATGGTCTTTTTTCTGTGAAACCCAGGATGTTGCTTACTCATCCAGGCAAAATGTTGCTGGGCCTCCTCTTACAGCAGAACTTTATTTAGCAGTTATGCTGAACACCTCATATGTTCTGACAGCACTGACAAGGACAAGATCATAGTATATTTTTTCATTAGGCATCCACATGAGGAACTTTTCAAGGATGGGCTCACATAAGCGGCTGATGAGATTATTTACACAGATGGGCCATCACAGAGTTCAAGAACAATTTAAAGCCATGCTTCTCAAACCACTGGGCTATAAAACTGAATTTACCATCCCACCCAATTCATAATAAATAAAGTACGTATTATCAGTGGATACTAGCATAGCTAATGTTTCAATCACTGCAATTAATCCATGACAGAAAAGGATCAACCAAACTCCTTTTATCATGGATCATTTTTTCCTTTTATCATTCAGATATATATAAAGAAAAGAATAAAAATACCTTGTCTAGGGCATGAGTTTGATAACTGAATGATACCTTTTTCATCTTCACTATTGAATTCATTCATACATGATACGAATAACTTCCTGGAAGCTAAGGAAATTATTTTACTGTGCCAGTGTTTGCCGGATAAGGGAAATAATTGCTTGCGTGAAGTTTTCTTTATCTCCTTTTCTGCTATTCTGACTTTGGGGTGAGTTTACGAAGAGAATGAAATGCCCAGATTATAGTTTCATCAACTACCTTCAGGTGTTCTCAAGAAAATAAATTAGCCTCTTCTCTCATTTCATTGAGAAATGGATTATTTCTTTCCTTGTTTCTCCTCTAGAAAGGCAGAGGCATACCTTCCATTTGGATGCTTGTGGGTAGTAGAGTATAAGGAGGAGCAGGCTAGTATTTGAGGACTTGAAAACATCTGGAAACCAGTCACCAAGTGTTCATCACCACCTCCTCTAGTAAAAAATAAGGACAGATTTCCCCCTTCAGGTTTGATTTTTGTTTTCATTGTAGCAAAGCACAGATGTATTTTGATCCTAGAGAGTTTCAAAACTCAAAACTTATCATCTAGGGATCCAAACTGGCAAGCTATTTATCACAAAGCAAACTTTTATGAGAGTAGTGGACCAAAGCACAGTCAGTCCATTTTTAAACTTTCCATGTAAGGACACTTTTGTGTAATGCCATTAAGCCAAATCAATAAGGTCTGAAGTTTCAATATGGGAGTGAAGGGGAAGAAAATCATTTCAAGAGAATATGTGATATCCCACAGCTCACACTTTGGGAAACAAAACATCAATTTTATAAGATAAAACTTCCCGAGACACATACATAAAAATACACACTGGCCTTTTTCCTAGGAATCTACAAGGAAGGCTTCCACATTCTAAGCAAACATCTACATCACAGGTCCTCCTCTTACCGTCCTAAATTCTAGCTTCCCATATGTGGCAGCAGATTTCCACCTCTAACTTTCCTCCGTTCTCTCCATCATCAACCGTAGCAAGAAACGTGACTGCAGCCACTACCAGAATTTTAGAAGGAATAAGCCAATTAAACACCTGGCGATCTAGTACCCTTTCATTTCAGAAGCAATTAAAGGTCAACTTAACTTTCTGATGGTTTAAGATAGAGCAAACATAAAAAGGGAAAAGCAACCAACTCTTATCATTTCTGGGAGAAAAGAAAAAATATTCTGCTTTGATCTCAGCAAATTTTTACCATATCCCCCACCAACATCATGGCTTCCACTGGGAAAAAGATCACTGAAAATAAAAGACATTAAAACGAGCTGATGAAAAAGATTTGGTCTCAAAGCTATAAAAATGTTTTCTCAAGCAAAAGTGGAAAACGTGAAAGACTTAGCTCTTAAAGTACACAAGAGTGGAATTAGGAACAGAAATGCCATAAAGGGGGAGACGGATGGTCTGTCAGACTGGAGTCTGTCTCTGATAGAGGCATCAAGGGATGCTGTGAAGCACCTTTGCTGGCTGTTTTCCATGACCTTCATCTCGGAGATGTGGAGTGTGTTCTGAACATCCCTAACTTCTCCATCAGACTTGTGCAAGGAATTACAGGATATCAGAATGAGGGATGATCACTTTAGTCAAGTAATTCAGGACAAGCAAAAGAAGTTTCATTCTGCATTAATTTCAG
>SJYC01093347.1:0-14727 GCA_006408675.1 Madoqua kirkii | reverse complement strand
CCTTTTAATTTCATGGCGCAATCGTATATATACCATATTATTAAATACAATTATTACATTTTTATTTCTAGATATTCTCACGAGTTATTCTCTTTAATCTGCTTGCATTGTGTTTGTATTTTCAAGCTTATTTCCTCAAATTTATTAATATACAGTTTTATCCACCATGCCTAACATACCCAGTGCTTTAATCATTTGCATGGGTGATTCTGCTCTCAACTGTTTCAGCTGTCTTATGGTTCATGGAAACCTTTCCTTTCATAGCTGGTGATTTTTGACTGTGAGATGCTCTTTTTGTTGGGATTTATTTGTGGAGATCTTTGAGCTGTGATATGAAGGCATGCATTTCTGGAAGCGTTTATTTTAGTTCTGTGTGGCATCTGGGGATACCACTAGTCCAGGACCAAGCATTTAAAATTAAAATCTGGGCTTGATGTTCATTTGAATTGCAATGCTATGCAGGAGTTGCTCATAATCGCAAATTTTCAGGAGAAATTTTGTTTCTCTCTCTACTTGCTTTCATAGCTTGGAACAGTTTCTCTGTATTCTCCTGAGGAAAGGGACAGCTTCATTTCCAGTTCATCTGTGTGTGCTAAAGGTGCAGCTGTTTAAGGTCCTGGCTCTAAGGGAGGCCTCCCATCAAACTTCTTGCCTTCAGCTTTGTCTTCTTTTCCTAGCTCTGTAAATCTTGAAAACTGTTTAAATACTCATATTTGGAAAAATGCCCTCAAAACAAAAGCCAGTTTCAGTATTTTTTTAATCTCTCTATTTTTTAAAGGCAAAAATATGCTGTATGGAATCCCAGGTAAGCCTTCTAATACTGATACAAGACAACTCAAAAAAGAAAAAAAACTGAAAGACATCCTAGTTTTAAAAAGTAAAGAGACCAAAAACCTGATTCAGTACTACCAGAAAATATGTAATGTCATAGATAATAAAAGATGGATAAAACATGCCATCTCTAGGTGATTTTCTCAGTAGGTCATCAAATGACCCTCAGCCTCCTCTGAAAGAATCCCTGATAATATCTGTGAAACTGATCCAAAGAAAGCATTTTCACTAATTCAAATGAAATGCCATATTTACCTTCAGCAAATGACCAAACAGAAAGGTTTTTTGTTTGTCTGTTTGACTAGAATTTTATTTACCTTGCAAAGTAATCAGCTTGACTTGTTTGAAACAGAAACTGTCACTGAGACCTATATATGTGTTTGATTAATACAGGTGAATTGTTTAATAGTTGCTTAATGGTAAAGCAATCAGGGGTGTAAGTCTTTTGCACTTTATATGTAAAGTAATCATATAAGGCACTTTATATGTATCAATAACCATATCGGGCTTCTGAAGATTTTTATACTCTATCAATATACCTTGGGTATTTGATTAAAAATGGGAGGCAGTTATGATAAATAAAAATGTGAATCCATCATATGCTATAACACAACCCATTCATGACTATTCTACTGGAAAACTTATTCAGCTCTACTTCTTTCAACCTATTCCATTGCTGTAGGTATATAAACTACTTACATTGTGAATATTTTTATCCTTTACTTCCTCCAAACATTCTTTGTGTAAAAAGGAAGTTTTATCTCTGTTCTCCTTTTCCTTCTATAAACTTCTCATTTGTCAAAATGTCAGCCTTTAATTCTAGTTGCCTTTCTTGTTTATCCTCTAAATCTTAATTTATTTCTAACTTTACTTGTCTTTTTTCTAAACACTACAAATCCCGTTATTCCAGAAAATCTGTTTAAAACATTGCAATCCTCTTATGTGCAGGGGAATATACACTGGATGACTCCCAGTGCTTTGTAGTTTCTATCTTCAGTGGCTCTTTCTGAATATCCTGCATAAAACAATGTGAGACCCACGGCCTCCTGACGGAACTGACCTTGTACTGCTAACGGAAATCTCACTCCCTTCTGAGAGGCACCGTAGCTGCCTCCTCACCGAACGGAATTAAAATCACATGCAGCTGCAAGCTGGGCAAGTTGCAGCAATGGAGTACTCTTTGTAGAATTACCATTAATAATTATTGAAATGGTACTTTTTATTCTTAATTATGACTTCTGATAAAGTCTGACATGAATGAACCATTGCAGAAGTCATTAGAATTAGGCTTTTTGCATAAGCAAAACACTAAGAACAACCTTAGTTGTGAAAGTATTTCATAAAGCTACTTCAGAAGCAGGGTCCCACTGTCGCCAGATTCTGCAAGCTAAGACTTACACAGCTTTGCCTCTTAAGCTCCTTATATTGTGTGATCACCACTCTAGCTTACACAAAAAGGAGAAGATAAAGTCAAAACCAACACTGCACTTTCTTAAACGTTTCCACAAAGTAAAAAAGAAACTGTGCAATAGTGAAATTCAAACTAGCATATTCGACTATTAGTTAGCAATAATAAATCAATGAGAACTAAGCAGGACTTCCCTGCTGGCTCAGATGGTAGAGTCTGTCTACAATGTGAGAGACCTGGGTTGGGAAGATTTCTTGGAGAAGGAAATGGCAACCCACTCCAGTACTCTTGCCTTGAAAATCCCATGGACAGAAGAGCTTGGTGCAGGCTACTATCCATGGGGTCGCAAACAGTCAGGCACGACTGAGCAACTTCACTTAAGCAGGGCAAGAGAGCATAAGAATCCTTTGAACAGGGTTAATCCATTCCTTTTACTACTGAGTAATCTGCTACGGTTTTTCCAGTTGTCATGTATGGATGTGAGAGTTGGACTGTGAGAAAAGCTGGACACCGAAGAATTGATGCTTTTGAACTGTGGTGTTGGAGAAGACTCTTGAGAGTCCCTTGGACTGCAAGGAGATTCAACCAGTCCATTCTGAAGGAGATCAGCCCTGGGTGTTCATTGGAAGGACTGATGCTAAAGCCAAAACTCCAGTACTTTGGCCACCTCATGTGAAGACTTGACTCACTGGAAAAGACTCTGATGCTGGGAGGGACTGGGAGCAGGAGGAAAAGGGGACGACAGAAGATGAGATGGCAGGATGGCATCACCGACTCACTGGATGTAAGTCTGATTGAACTTCGGGAGTTGGTGATGGACAGGGAAGCCTGGCGTGCTGCAATTCATGGGGTCGCAAAGAGTCGGACATGACTGAGAGACTGAACTGAACTGAACTGAATCTGCTACCAGTTTTCATTAGATACTGGTATTTTCATTAAATACTGGTATTTAATAAAAATAGTTTCCTTAAAGCTATTTCAGTACTTTATCTTTCCATTTTATCAAATAAATCAGAGAACAGCTAACAGGGAGAAATGCAAGTAACTTGAAGAAAAAAGCAAGCCTTTTTAAGTAATAATAATATTTGAGCAAGAAAAAAAGAAAGAAATCATTCCATTGATGATGACTCAGTCAAACACATGTGCAAAAGAAAGCTTGCCTCGATCAGCAAAATGCACAAATTAATAATTTACCAGTAAGTGGTAAAGGCATTTATCACAGAAATTTCAATAGAATCATCTCTTCTCACCATGTACATTTTCTTTACAAGGGCAAAAGTCCTTTCTTTATATGACGTCTTAAAATCACCTCTGGCCTAGAATAATGGTAATTTCAAGGCTAAAGGCAAAGACAAGACTCACTGGTAATTAGTTCATTTCAGTCGCTCAGTCGTGTCTGACTCTTTGCAACCCCGTGGACTGTAGCACACCAGGCCTCCCTGTCCATCACCAACTCCCAAAGCTTAATAGTCGAATATGCTAGTTTGAATTTCACTATTGCACAGTTTCTTTTTTACTTTGTGGAAACGTTTAAGAAAGTGCAGTGTTGGTTTTGACTTTATCTTCTCCTTTTTGTGTAAGCTAGAGTGGTGATCACACAATATAAGGAGCTTAAGAGGCAAAGCTGTGTAAGTCTTAGCTTGCAGAATCTGGCGACAGTGGGACCCTGCTTCTGAAGTAGCTTTATGAAATACTTTCACAACTAAGGTTGTTCTTAGTGTTTTGCTTATGCAAAAAGCCTAATTCTAATGACTTCTGCAATGGTTCATTCATGTCAGACTTTATCAGAAGTCATAATTAAGAATAAAAAGTACCATTTCAATAATTATTAATGGTAATTCTACAAAGAGTACTCAACCTTTCCCAGCATCAGGGTCTTTTCCAATGAGTCAGCTCTTCACATCAGGTGGCCAAAGTACTGGAGTTTCAGCTTCAATATCAGTCCTTCCAGTGAATAATCAGGATTGATAATAAAGAGAGCAACAAAAGGAAGTTCTCCTCTAGATATTCTTTTCATATTTTTTTTCCACTAATATCAACAGATGATTCAGAGATGGTTGAGAATTATCTCAAATTTTCCCATTTTACCTAAGAAACAAGCACTTTGCTTCTTTTGTCATTTTCACTTCTATATTTACTAGAAAGGGAGAATTTAAATCATATAAACATAAATATACATGCAAAATTAATTTCTAATAAATGATATATTTTATATTACTTTATTTGACTATAATATACCATGGAAGCAAGATTCAGTAGGAACTTTTAGTAGTCTTATAATTTAGTTTGCTAATTTAGGAGCAGATTTTTTATTTTATTTTTAAAGAATGTCAAAGAATTCAGGTTGTCATCTTCAGTGCTTAAACTAAAATGTTTTAATTGTCTTTTATGTCAAAAAGTTTTGTCTTCAATGAACTTAAATTTCTGCCTATAATTTAAGGCCACTTATCTTATTTAGCATTTTATGTTGACAGAGAAATGGTGAACAGCCTTCCTATAATGACCATTTATATATTATTGCACAGTTTCTTTTTTACTTTGTGGAAACGTTTAAGAAAGTGCAGTGTTGGTTTTGACTTTATCTTCTCCTTTTTGTGTAAGCTAGAGTGGTGATCACACAATATAAGGAGCTTAAGAGGCAAAGCTGTGTAAGTCTTAGCTTGCAGAATCTGGCGACAGTGGGACCCTGCTTCTGAAGTAGCTTTATGAAATACTTTCACAACTAAGGTTGTTCTTAGTGTTTTGCTTATGCAAAAAGCCTAATTCTAATGACTTCTGCAATGGTTCATTCATGTCAGACTTTATCAGAAGTCATAATTAAGAATAAAAAGTACCATTTCAATAATTATTAATGGTAATTCTACAAAGAGTACTCAACCTTTCCCAGCATCAGGGTCTTTTCCAATGAGTCAGCTCTTCACATCAGGTGGCCAAAGTACTGGAGTTTCAGCTTCAATATCAGTCCTTCCAGTGAATAATCAGGATTGATAATAAAGAGAGCAACAAAAGGAAGTTCTCCTCTAGATATTCTTTTCATATTTTTTTCCACTAATATCAACAGATGATTCAGAGATGGTTGAGAATTATCTCAAATTTTCCCATTTTACCTAAGAAACAAGCACTTTGCTTCTTTTGTCATTTTCACTTCTATATTTACTAGAAAGGGAGAATTTAAATCATATAAACATAAATATACATGCAAAATTAATTTCTAATAAATGATATATTTTATATTACTTTATTTGACTATAATATACCATGGAAGCAAGATTCAGTAGGAACTTTTAGTAGTCTTATAATTTAGTTTGCTAATTTAGGAGCAGATTTTTTATTTTATTTTTAAAGAATGTCAAAGAATTCAGGTTGTCATCTTCAGTGCTTAAACTAAAATGTTTTAATTGTCTTTTATGTCAAAAAGTTTTGTCTTCAATGAACTTAAATTTCTGCCTATAATTTAAGGCCACTTATCTTATTTAGCATTTTATGTTGACAGAGAAATGGTGAACAGCCTTCCTATAATGACCATTTATATATTAGAGCCAATTATTTAGTCACCCCTGAGCCTTCTTGTCCTCCAGATTGAACATTTGTGAATTCTTTAGCTTTTTCTGATAAGATTTATCTACAATTGTCTCTATATCGATCTTTCTCTCTCTTTCTTTCTCCCTCTATTTCTCTCTCTGTCTCTCTATTCTTTGCTTAATTATCCTCAATCTCTTAAATTTCACATATTCCATATAAGATGATCATAACCATGAGTACTTTCCAGACTTCAAACCTTTATTTTTTATTTGTATGCCAGCACATTACTTACTTTAAAACACTGCATTTTCTCATTCAGGGAAAATCTCGAACTTTAGTATATGCCCAAAGACTGTAACCCAAATCATACCTCCTATTGAAACAGTGGCATAATAGCAATTAGTTAAAGAAAGTATCCTGATAGAGTGGAAAGAGCATCAGCCAGGAAAAACGAGGTGAGAATCCCCGCTCTGACGCCTCGAAGCCTGAGAGCACCATTGGCCTCCCTGGGATTCTGTTCACTCTTGTGTAAACTGAAGACAATACTATCCGCTTACAGGGATGGGAGATTTAATGAGATAACTGTGCGGATGTTGAGTGGCAAAATACACTCTCAAAGAACTATTTTTCCTCCTACTAGTATTATTGCCATTCCTACTACCAGTATTATTGCCATTATATACCTGACCAAGCCTACTGTCCAACTGTCTTACAGAAATGACCGCAAGTGCTAGTGAATCAATATGTATCATCCACCAGAAGCCGTACAGTCTGCACAAGCGAGCCACACAGGACAAAAGAGCAGCGCCATACTCATCTGATAGCCTGTATGTAGTAGGCAGTAAACAGAGAAAGTGGAAGCTGAAAAGAGGGATCTATTGAAGAGAATAAGAGCTGGGGAAGCTTGCGGAACAGGAGGCTGACTGTGCCTGAGGCCAGAGGGTACACAGACAGCAGGAGAGGAGCTGAGTTGACGAGAAGGGGTCCCAGGTGGTCCAGGGCTGGGGGTCAGGCCACATGTCGCAGAAGCCATTAGGAAGCAGAGTGCCTGGGTGACACGATCTTCCTCCCCCTAGAATTCATACGTAATTACGCCTGAAACACTTTAATTCTATTGCAAGTACCAAGTCTTTTTCCTAATTCCTATAAACAGATGGGATCTTTCCCTCTGAAACACCACACTGTTTTGCTTATACTGCTTTTCTGACATTTCCTTTAACTCAGCAAATACTTATTGAGTGCCTACTATACGCAGGCAGCATAAAGAGTACTGGAAAACAGAGAAAAACACACAGATCTCTCCTTTTATGAAGCTTATACTCAGTGTGGGCAAGTGGGAAACCAGGTTGCAGAATAACCAGAATAATGAGTAAATTGTATTAAACACTTTGAAAGTGATCAAATAGTATGTGGATCAGAATAAGAAAAATGAATGAAGAAAATGAGTGAGGTTATCAGCTGGCATTTTAAGTGGGTGGTATCTTTGAAAAGATGACATTAAAATAAAGTTTTCAAGAACAAGCTAGAACTAACTATGGTGATATTGAGAATAACAACATTCCCAGATCAAAGGTTCTAGTGTGGAAAGGAGTTTAGTTGCATTTCAGGGAAAGCAGGAGAGCTAGATCAGGATCACACTGAGTGAAGGGACAATAATAAGAAGAGGTAAAGTCAGGAGGGATAAGAGAATGAGGGTCATTATACTTTAGCTCTAGCGATGTAATGTACAACATGACATCATTAACACTGCTGTATATTTTCTATGTTAAGAGAGTAAATCCTATGAGTTCTCATCAGATGGGAAAAAAAATTATCACTTCAAGTGTCTGGTTAAAAATAGACTGTGGGGTGGAGGATTAGAAGCGGAGAGATCTTTAAGATAGTGTCTATTGTGGCAATACAGTGGTTTTTCAGACCAGTATGGGAACAGTAATGGTGGGGTGTGTGCCGTGTGCTAAGTCGCTTCAGTTGAGTCTGACTCTTTGTGATCCCATGGACTGTAGTTCACCAGGCGTCTCTGTCCATGGGATTCTCCAGGTAAGAATACTGAGGTGGGTTTCCATGTCCTCTTCCAGGGAATCTTCCAGACCCCCGGATCAAACCCGTGTCTCTTATGTCTCCTGCATTGCCAGGCAGGTTCTTTACCACTAGCACCACCTGGCAATGGTTGAGAGCAGGTCAAATGCTGGAAATACTTCACAGCAGACACAGTAAGATTTCCTGACAAACAGGATGAGAAAAAGACAGAATCAAAGGTGGCCTAAGAACTTGGGAGTTGCCATTCATTGTGATGGCTCATATAATCACTTGTCTTGAAATATATTTATTTCTGAAAAGTTTTATATATAACAGCCTGAAATTTGGAGTTATATAGATCAGGCTGCAGATACTGCTTATTCACTTGCTGGATGTCTGCCTCTGGGGAAATCACTGAACTTAATTCTGAGTTTCCTCACCAGTGAATATGACAGTGTTAAGTAAAATAAATTAAAAATACCAAATCCCAAGGTTTTTTTTTTGTATAAAGTAAATGGGAAAATACATGCAAAGCATTTCACAAAATGCCTCGTACCTAATAAATGCTTAAGTGAAATATATGCTTTACTATGACTCAGTATAATTACTTTTTACATTTCATGCTTTAAATCTGCTACTGGGCTATACTCTTGAAAGAAGGCATCCTCCTACTGCTATTGCTATTGTCATCATTATTATTGTTTTCCACACACTGTCCTGGGTATAGAGTCAGTATGTGCTCACTCACTGCGCTAATTGTGGCCTGGCTCACAGGATGCTGTGGGTGGGGATCCTGGCATCAAAAGGGACAAAAGATGCAAATGGCCAATTGGCCTTTTCATAGTCACCTTGAAAGGTGATAGAAATTATACATATTTTCCACTTTAGCCATGCAAGAATTTTAAACTTGAAGTCTGCAATATGTTGGCAGAATAACAAAAGTTGAATTTCCACTGCCCCATTTTTTTTTAATTCGTATTCACTATGACCCCTTGTGGGTTTGTCCTGCTTGTCAATTATTTCCTTTGACTCTATGTAATTTCATTTCATCTCTAAAGTATATCAAACTAGATATAAGAATTACTGAAATGTGTTCTTGTTTTTAAAGGATCCTCTTTAAGTCATTTGAAATCTGCTCCTCGCTCCCAAGCTTGTAGCAATACTCTCCAACTTGGCACCATATATAAACTTAATGAGAACTCACTCACTTTCTTCATCCAGGTCATTGGGTCATTGATTCTTATTTCCCTTTGTGTTTTTAGAGTAAAGAGACTATTTCAATCCATTTCTTCCAGTCTTCCTATCTATGGATAGTATTTTCCTGTTTCCACTGCATATTTAGGATAAAAGTAACCTCATTTCCAGCTTATGATTAAAATGGAAAATTGGCTGTTTCCCAGGATGTAACTTGTTCTTTCTCTTTTGTTTTGAAATACTAGTTTTCATTTTTTCTCTACATATTCTAAAAACATATATGTAATTTTAGGAGTCTTATTTTTTAATTTTAACACTGGCCTTGAAACTATCCATATTTAACACTGTTTTCTTCAAAAGCACTCAGTTCTAAAATTCAAATCCAAGGAAATCAGTATGTGATTTATTGGTTCCTAATCTGTATTTCTCTATAATCTTTTCTACCCCTGTAATACAGTTCTTTTTAAGAAGTTATTTACAGTACAATAAAATTACTATGCAGGAAAAATAACAAGAAAACAGAAGTGGGAATAATTAGAATAATTATTAGGGAATAATTACAAGAGATGACAAGCCAACAAAGCACTGATACAACGAGAGGCTGACTGATGGCAGAGGTTAGTGGAGCCTCGGGACAGGGATCCTCGGGGGAAGAGCAGAGAGTGGCAAGAGCCTTTATTAACTGCTACCTGCTACAGTCAAAAGAAAAAGACGTTCTGCGTGCTACAGATCTAGTTGCTACAATCTTTACTGAAATGTCTAGACCTATCATATTATTTCCATTTCTCCCATACCTTCAGGAATATTCTTTCTGGAATACAATTTTAATTATGTTACTCCTATGTTTGAAACTCTTTATTAGTTCCTCTTGGCCTGATAGGTAAAGTTCAGACTTCTTAGTACTACATAACGTGTCCTAAAAGTTCTCACCAGCTTATCTCCTCAGCCTGCTGCTGCCCCAAATTCTCACTATGCTCTGGCCATACTGAACTCCTTGATGTTCCACTCAATCATCATTGCATCCCTTTTCTGGGCTAATTTCACAGAACGGTCCTTTTTTGCCATTTTGTCACCCTTACCCTCATGACTTTATGTACCTTATTTATATTTCTATCATAACTCCTAAGAGTCTGAGGTTGGCACCCATTACTTTTGTCTAGCCATCATTTTCTTTGATAACCTTACTTCACGTGATCCAGGTGGACCTACCACTTATATGACTTATCTCTCCCACCAGAGGATGAGCTCATGACCCAGGCTTGCCAAGAGAACATTCATAGGGACTGTCCATCCCATGGGCACAGGACTGGCCAATAGACCTCTCTCACTCAACAGAACAAATCACAGCTTTGGGGAGAGACAGATGCAGATTCTGCTGTGATAGAGGCTCTTTCCTAAGCTCATGAGGATCACGGGTTCAAGGACTCTATCAGCCTCAACATTTTTATCAGCCTAACTAAGAATCATCCATAAATTAATCAAAGGCAAAGAGCCAAGAAGTCAATAGGAAGAGATTTCTGATGACATTGTTAAAATGCCTGGATTCAATAATTCTTAAACATAGCAACATCTGATATTAACAAGAGGTGGCAAGAATACACAGAAGAACTGTACAAAAATTACCTTCATGACCCAGATAATCATGATGGTGTGATCACTAATCTAGAGCCAGACATCCTGGAATGTGAAGTCAAGTGGGCCTTAACAAGCATCACTACAAACAAAGCTAGTAGAAGTGATGGAATTCCGGTGGAGCTATTTCAAATCCTAAAAGATGATGCTATGAAAGTGCTGCACTCAATATGCCAGCAAATTTGGAAAAGTCAGTAGTGGTGACAGGACTGGAAAAGGTCAGTTTTCATTCCAATCCCAAAGAAAGGCAATGCAAAGAATGCTCAAACTACCACACAATTGCACTCATCTCACACGCTAGTAAAGTGATGCTTAAAATTCTCCAAGCCAGGCTTCAGAAATACATGAACCATGAACTTTCAGATGTTCCAGCTGGTTTTAGAAAAGGCAGAGGAACCAGAGATCAAATTGCCAACATCTGCTGGATCATCAAAAAAGCAAGAGAGTTCCAGGAAAACATTTCTGCTTTATTGACTATGCCAAAGCCTTTGACAGTGTAGATCACAATAAACTGTGGAAAATTCTGAAAGAGATGGGAATACCAGAACACCTGACCTGCCTCTTGAGAAACCTATATGCAGGTCAGGAAGCAGCAGTTAGAACTGGACATGGAACAGACTGGTTCCAAATAGGAAAAGGAGTACGTCAAGGCTGTATATTGTCACCCTGCTTATTTAACTTATATGCAGAGTACATCATGGGAAATGCTGGGCTGGATGAAGCACAAGGTAAAATCAAGATTGCCAGGGGAAATATCAATAACCTTAGATATATAGATGATACCACCTTTATGGTAGAAAGCAAAGAAGAACTAAAGAGCCTCTTGATGAAAGTGAAAGAGGAGACTGAAAAAGTCGGCTTAAAGTTCAACATTCAGAAAACTAAGATCATGGCATCTGGTCCCATCATTTCATGGCAAATAGATGGGGAAACAGTGGAAACAGTCAGAGACTTTATTTTGGGGGGCAGTAAAATCACTGCAGACGGAGACTGCAGCCATGAAATTAAAAGACGCTTACTCCTTGGAAGGAAAGTTATAACTGACCTAGACAGCATATTAAAAAACAGAGACATTACTTTGCCAACAAAGGTCTATCTAATCAAGGCTATGGTTTTTCCAGTGGTCATGTATGCATGTGAGAGTTGGATTATAAAGAAAGCTGAGAGCCAAAGAATTGATCCTTTTGAACTGTGGTGTTGGAGAAGACTCCTAGAGTCCCTTGGACTGTAAGGAGTTCCAACTAGTCCATCCTAAAGGAGATCAGTCCTGGGTGTTCATTGGAAGGACTGATATTGAAGCTGAAACTCCAATACTTTGGCAACCTGATGTGAAGAGTTGATTGATTTAAAAAGACCCTGATGCTAAGAAAGATTGAGGGCAGGAGGAGAAGGGGATGACAGAGGATGAGATGGTCAGATGGCATCACCAACTCAATGAACATGAGCTTGGGTGGACTCTGGGAGCTGGTATTGGACAGATAGGCCTGGCGTGCTGCAGCTCATGGAGCTGCAAATAGTTGGACACGACTGAGCGACTGAACTGAACTGAACATCTCAGACTTCCCAGTTATTTAGTCAACAAATTTTAATTGCTTAAGATGACTTGAGATATGTTTCTACATTTAAAATGGAGACATTGATGTTAATACTCAAATATTACTGCCCTGCTTATTCACATGCTATTCCTCCTTTGTGTCTTGCATGCACGAGTGCTTAAGTCACTTCAGTGGTGTTTGACTCTTTGCAACACTATGGGCTATAGCCCACCAAGTTCCTCTCTCCATGGGATTCTCCACGCAAGAATACTGGAGTGGGTTGCCAAGCCCTCCTCCAAGGGATCTTCCCGACCCAGGGATCAAACCAGCGTCTCCTGAAGTTCCTGCATTGCAGGCAGATTCTTTATTGCTGAGCCATGGGGGAAGCCTCTTTTGTGTCTAACTGACTGTAATATCCCTAACACTCAGGATACAGAGCCCCAGAACATTACTTTGGGTTTACAAATGACTTTGGAATGAGTGCTCCAGCCAAGTATATTGATCAAATACGATAGTGTTTTAAGAATATTGGCTCTAGAATCTGATTTCCTGGGAAACATATCCTTAGATTGATCATGATCAATATCTTCATCTTTAAAGTCAGGATCATGGAAATAACCCCTAAAGGGGATTATGAGAATTAACTGAGTTAATGAAAGTATAGAGTTAACACACTACCTAGCACAGAGCAAGCATTTGATACATGTTAACAGTTGATGCTATTTTAGGCTGTTCAATTATCAGTAATATCTGTCATACACATCCTGGAATGACACAGTACATCCATTCCATCCACAGAGTTAAGTTAGTTATTGTATATTACCCACATACTAACTTGCTTCGAAGAAGGCAGTGGCATCCCACTCTAGTACTCTTGCCTGGAAAATCCCACGGATGGAGGAGCCTGGTGGGCTGCAGTCCATGGGGTCGCTGAGTCAGACACGACTGAGCGACTTCACTTTCACTTTTCACTTTCACTTTTCAGTTTCATGCATTGGAGAAGGAAATGGCAACCTACTCCAGTGTTCTTGCCTGGAGAATCCCAGGGATGGCAGAGCCCAATGGGCTGCCGTCTGTAGGGTCGCACAGAGTCAGACATGGCTAAAGTGACGCAGCAGCAGCAGCAGCAGCAGCTAACTTGCTTATAGAATGGGCCTGAGAGAAGCCAAACTGGAGAACTAGTCTAAAGCACTGGAAATGAAAGCCTGATATAAAGATTACCAAACCAAAGCCTACGCGATTACAGGCAGATTTTTCTGAGCTTTGTTCTTCCAGATTCACATTGAAGATTATTTTTCAGACATGCCAGCAGGTACCTGGCCCATGTTTTTTTTTACTACATTTTTAGAAGTTTGATTTGACATCATGTGGGTGAATCCAAACAATGAGCACCCATCAAAAAAGCATGATGAACAAGTAGACAGAAAATCAATAAGGATGTAGAGGACTTGAACAATTCCATCAGCTAAGTTGACCTAACTGGCATTTATAAAACAATTCAGCCAAAAGTGGGATACACATTCTTTTGAAGTGCAAACAGTACATTTACCAATAGAGACCAAATTCTTGGCCATGAGATAAGCCTCGACAAATTTAAGAAGATTCAAGTCATACAGAATATACTTCCCTGACCACAACAGAATTAAATAAGAAATGAAAACAGAAAATTTTATGGAAAAACTTCAAACAACCCATGAATAAATTACTAAATCAAATGGGAAATAATACCATAAGTGAATGAAAATGAAATCAGTTCAGTTCAGTTCAGTTGCTCAGTCGTGTCCGACTCTTTGCGACCCCATGAATCGCAGCACGCCAGGCCTCCCTGTTCATCACCAACTCCCAGAGTTCACTCAGACTCACGTCCATCAAGTCAGTGATGCCATCCAGCCATCTCATCTTCTGTCGTCCCCTTCTCCTCCTGCCCCCAATCCCTCCCAGCATCAGAGTCTTTTCCAATGAGTCAGCTCTTCGCATGAAGTAGCCAAAGTACTGGAGTTTCAGCTTTAGCATCATTCCTTACAAAGAAATCCCAGGGCTGATCTCCTTCAGAATAGACTGGTTGGATCTCCTTGCAGTCCAAGGAACTCTCAAGAGTCTTCTCCAACACCACAGTTCAAAAGCATCAATTGTTTGGCACTCAGCCTTCTTCACAGTCCAACTCTCACATCCATACATGACCACAGGAAAAACCATAGCCTTTACAAGATGGACCTTACTCAGAAATCTCTATCTATCAAAAGCTGGAGAATGCCCTAAGCAGTATATTTTAAGAGGAAATTGATAAACACCTGAACTATAACAGATGAAAGGCCTCCAACTTTCCAACTCTCACATCCATACATGACCACAGGAAAAACCATAGCCTTTACAAGATGGACCTTACTCAGAAATCTCTATCTATCAAAAGCTGGAGAATGCCCTAAGCAGTATACTTTAAGAGGAAATTGATAAACACCTGAACTATAACAGATGAAAGGCCTCCAACTAATGAGCTCAGCTTGCACTGTAAGAAGCTAGAAAAAAGAACAAACTAAATCCAAAGTATATAAAAAAAGAAAATAATTAGAGAGGAAATCTATTACATTG
>SJYC01093340.1:0-20830 GCA_006408675.1 Madoqua kirkii | reverse complement strand
ATTGTATTATTCATAGATATATACCTAGATACAGAAGGCCAAGTAAAATTAACTCATGTATTTGTGCAAATGAACCATGTTGCTTTTATAAAAGTAAATAAAACTGGATAATTCAAATATATCAGTATGATATTACAATTGCAACACTTCTTCTGAGATATGTAAGATCACCTTTTATACTCAGTAGGAGTATGGTAGAAAAGTTATATCATGACTTCATGGACTTTTTATTTTACCATATCACACTTGTAATCATGACAGATAATTAGATAATCACATATATTAGCATTTTAAACATCAAAACCAAGTGGTGTAAAATAAATTTACATTATCACTCAAGCTATAACACAGGTGAAATCTGAGCTTCTGGAAGTTGACAAATGTTAGTATTTTGCAACTTCTACATAGTGCCATTGAAATTTAAAATTCAAGTTCCAGACTTCCCTGGCAGCTCAGGAGCAAGGAATCTGATAGCCAGTGCTGGAGACACAGGTTCAGTCCCTGATCCGGGAGGGGCCCACGCGCCTCGGAGCAGCCAAGCGCATGCGCCGCAGCCACGGAAGCCCATGCACCCTGGAGCCCGCGCTCCACACCAGGAGACGCCCTCACACCACAGCTAAGAGCAGTTCCCACCTGCTGCAACGGGGGGGAAGCCCCGAGCAGCAGCTGAGACCCAGCACAGCCAAAAATAACAGCAAAATAAATTTAAAACATAAGTAAACTTCGAATTCCAAAACAGCCTATATCCTGGGTTCTATTTAATAACATAGTCACTGACTCATTAATGGAAGCTTGTATAAAATGAAGTGAAGTGAAGTGAAGCCGCTCAGTCATCTCCAACTCTTTGCGACCCCATGGACTGTAGCTTACAAGGCTCCTCTGTCCATGGGACTCTCCAGGCAAGAGTACTGGAGTGGGTTGCCATTTCCTTCTCCAGGGGATCTTCCTGACCCAGGGATCAAACCCAGGTCTCTTGCATTGCAGGCAGACACTTTACCATCTGAGTCACCAGGGAAACCCATAAAATGAAAAACTTTATATTAACAACATATAGAAATCATATCCCCCCTCCACTTTTTCTTCTAGGATGTTCAAGAACATTACTGCTTCTGGTACAATAAGCTCTACTTCAGATTCAGACATACAAGTTTGGATACAATGTGCACAACTCTTTATAAAATTAGCGATCTCTTATTAAATCATTTAATCCTAAAGCAAAAAAAAATAATGTATCAGAGATTTTAGCTATGTTTTGAGTTCATCACACTGAATATTAAGTTCTCATTTTTCTTCCTATATATTGAGATATCCTATATACATTTCAAATATAACTTATCAATTGCTATTACCTTATCAACTTATGGGATAGTTTATCTTTGTTATCAAATATTGCAATCTAAAATATTTTTATTTAGAAAACTTGTAGTATTTTTAAATCAATGCATAACCAATCAGACTGCATTTAGTTTTAATAACTAAAAGAGAATTCTTCTAGAATACTACCATTTATATTTTGGGTTACATTTCTTTTGTTGGGTAGCTAATTTTTTTCATGCATCAGTTGGCATTTTCAAACACGTCTCATGATAACATAAGCCCAGTATGACATGGGATCAAGCTTTCACTGAGAGTTCCAAACAATTAAAGAGAAACGCACTTACCATGTTCCAGCCGGGATAGAGGTAGTCTGTACCAACGAACTCAAAGTAGTGAGCAAACCCTTCCTTCAGCCACACGTCTTCCCACCACACAGGAGTCACGAGGTCACCAAACCACTGCCATCACAGATGAAGGGGCATCAGATAAAATCACATCTAGCCAGAGTTATCTCATCTAGAATTACATGTATTAAACTATGATGACCACAACTGGAATTCATTTCTAATTGATTTTGTGATCCTAAAATAGGTTATAGAAAGACTATTAATTTGACTACTTGGGTGATGCTAATCTTTTAATAAGTGTACACTGGGTAGAACAAAAATAAAATAATCAAGGAACAGAAAAAGAAGATTTAACCTGGGAAAGAAAGGACTCAGGAGGAAAAAAAAAAAATTGCTGACAGTTGTCTTCAAATATTTGAAGACCTAATATTTAGAAGAAGCTTGGGTTCTGCGGCCCTGCAGGAGACAAATCAGGACTAATGGATGGAAATTGGGGTTTGTCAATCGGTAGAGGTTGCTAAAAATGCAGGAGACCCTCTAACAGACTAAAATGGATGAAGATGGAAAATACTGCCTCAAGAAGTAGTGAGCTCACCACAGGAAATACTAGAGAGCACCTTCCAGGAGCAGAGGCAATTCACAGACTACGTCAGCTGACTCAAAGAACTGAAGGCTTGCAAGATGCTCCACACCTGACTCCATGATTCTATGAGTTTTGGACCAAAAAACCTCTAAGATCGCTTCAGGAAAAGTAATGTAATTTTTAATTAGTGTTTTGATTAGATCATGATGCTTTACTCTGAAATCCTTGCTGAGTTCAGAAAAAGCTTAAAGGAATTCTTTTTTCATTAAAAAAACAACAACAACAACATTATATACCAGGAACTATGACACTTGGGATTTAATGATGAAAAGTCAGACAACGTCCCTTCTGAGGCAACAAATACTTTATTGTGGAGGAAGGGACAATGAGGTGAGATAGAAAATAAAAAATAAACAAAGAAACAATAGAATTTCAGGTCCTATTAAAACGTGATATGTATGGGGAGGGGTCGTTTTAGATTGGAAAAGCCAAAAGGTTCTCTCTAACCAGATGACATTTGAGCTCAGACTTTAATGATAAGAAGGAGCCATGAGAAAGCCTTAGGCAAGAGGATTTCAAGCATTTATAAGTAACTCTTAGTGTGAAGATTCTAAGTGGGAGTGAGCTATTTAAGAAAGAAGGAAAAGACAGTCATGCAAGTATCAGATCATCGCTCTGCGGCTTTAAGAGCTAAATAGCTTGGTGGCAGAGTGTTTCAATATTAATAATAAAGTATCTCTCACTCAAAAGGATCTCTAATTGAAATACAAATACAAGATAATTCTGAACATGCTGATGACCACAAGTTTGATACTTTAAGTATTTTTTATTCTTAATCAGCAATAAGTGCTTCTTCTCTCTTAAACTGAAAGTCTGTCTTAAAAACTGCAATAAGAAGTAGGTGAGGAGAGACGGTAATGTAGAAAATACTTCGGCGTTGACAGTGGAAATTATTATGTGTTTCTCCCAGCTTCTGGTTCCTTTCCTCATAGTAAGTAGCTGAACATCACTAAGTTAAATCAAGAAAGTAACTGAGAGTCTGGAACAAATGAAATCCAGTTCTAGCAACAACGATTATCAGTATGCTCTTATTTCAAAAGAACTCTACATGTAACTTGTGTCTAGGAATGTTCAAAAAGGAATCAGTTTTTGTATCAAAAAATTATATGATGAGCTGGAAACCACTTTTAGCACAATAGAGAAGCACTAGTTATCTCTACAGTGGATCCGCTCAAGTCACTCAAGCAAGGAACACATGCCCCAGCTGACCAGCATGGCCGGTGCAGACACCACACAGGTCCATTGCAGAGGCTGACATTTAGGGAAATAGCCACGTGGCCCAGAACAATTGATCATGAAGTCTGTGTTCGTGTATTAGCATTTACCTATTCAGCTTTTTTCACTGACAACATTTTCTACCTCTCTTTAAAATGATATCAAGTTGACATCTTACAGTTTCACACAGATTTCTGGTGTTTTCACTTCAAACTATCCATAGTTTCTGGTCACCAGGACAAGGATTGCTTTTTATTAAAGCACAGACGTTTATTTTCAGTTATTCTTTTCATTAGAATCAAGATTCAAATACGTATTGTGAAATCTCTGTAATACCTTTCGCTCACTGTAGTAAAGTGCATGAAATTAATTTTATCTTAGCTTGACGACAAAGCGGGCTAATTTACATATGAATTTCTAAACATGCCAAGACAAAAAAATATCAGTCATTTCAGAACAAAGAATCTGTGGCTGAGTTAGTGAAAGACTTCCTAAGTGTCTGTGTGATGGGAGAAGGGGAATAACAAATTGATTTCAGCAAAAGCAAATTTTGACATGTACACAGAACTCAGCTGCATCTTGCAGCAATGCAATAAATCATCACCATCACCGCACTTATCAAATATACACACCAATAATCACAAGAAAATAAAGCAAGGTTGACAAAGAATAGTGAGTGGACGGGGTCTCCAAAGAGGCTGCTGGGTAGCAATGCCATCTCACTCCTCACCTAAACTGAACGACAGTTGCTCATTCAGTACAATCTGCGCTTGCTTTCGTTTGTGCTGTCATTTGAGAAAAGTGACATATCTTCCGAAAAGCATGACACAGTGCTCCACAGAGAATTAAAACTCAGTTGGGGGGATAACAATTGAACTCCTAGTCTATCTGATATCATTTTACATTCTCCATAGCTTGCAATTATACTTACACCTGATCCTTTTTTCATACCTGGTGACATATCTCATGAACAATGACCATGGTGACATCCAGCAAATAAGAAATAGACGAAACACTGGGATCCAGCAGTATTCTTTGTTCCACAAAAATACTTAGTCCCCAGTTCTCCATAGCAGCATACGGATGCTTAGGCACAGCTAAAAGATCTAGAAATAAAATAAAACAATTCCAAAGGCTTTAACAAACACATTAGATTCTAAACGCATATCCGACAAAAGTCCAGAAATTCTCATTAAAAAGAATACTTGCTCTTTCTTAGTAATTTTTTTTTTCTAAATTAAACTACCTGCCATTTCTATGTGACAGCAGAAATATAGGCTATCACTATAAATGCTGGCCATATCCATCCATCACAGTCCATTTTCAGACCCAGTGGTAGAGGAGGTGGGAATTATCAGCACCATTATTGATGCACCTATCCGAATAAGTTGCAGAAAGTCAAGAAAACCAAATGCAGCAGGAATCTACAGAGTCAAAAGGCACTGTGCCTTCTGGTGAAAATATATCAGCTCAATGCAGAGAATACTGTACTCTTGCTTTACCTCAATATTGTTCAAAAGAAAACATCTCACAGTGGTTTAAAAATCTGACACATCCTACTTCTAATTGCTTAATTTTAATGTCTTTTTGAGTTCTGTTAAAAATAAAATGTTACATGTAAATGTAGCTCATATAAAGAAAGTTATAATGGGCGATGTAGTATCAAAAGGGCTATTGAGGAAACCTGCAGACTTTGGTTCCGGTCCTGCCTCCATCATTAATTAAATATATGACATCAATAAATCACTTAATTTCTCAAGACCACAATTCTCTCACCTACAAAATGAGGTTATTAGACATCATAATCTCTAAAATCCCTTCTAGCTCCAAAAATCTACGATTAGATGTTTTTAAGATTTATGCTTACTTTAAAAGCTGGTAAAGGTATTATATTATCAACTTTTGGTTAAGGTGACACAGTAAGTTCATGCTTTGATGTACTCCTTCTGCTCCAAACACATAGCAATGATAAATAAAATATGAAAAGGAAAAACTAAACATCATCTCCAGGCTGGAAAATAAACCTCTCCATGGACCAGAAATGGTACATAAATGCAAAGTAGTGATTGCAAGTGAAGCCACAGGCCCGCTGAGGTCTGGCTCCAGGAGCAAGCAGTGGCATCTGGGAATTGGCTGTAGCAGGACCTACCGGAATTAAAAGGATCTCAGCCAAGGTGATGGCTTGTTGCCAGCAGCTGAGATGGGGCGTGAATGCTCAGGAGAAGGGCTGAAAACAGTTGGTGGTAATGCTTCTTGGGAAAGCCAGCAAGCTGCAATGTAAGGATTCAAACCCTGGAAAGCTGACTCCACTTAACCATATATACCCTGGAGTAACACCCCAGGATGCTAAGAAAAAAATGGTACAAGAATGTTGCTGCGGTACCGTTTGTAAAAGTGAAAGGAGAAACCACATGCCTTTCACCAAGATACTGGACAGAGAAACTGTGAAACAGCTCTAAAAAAGGAATACCATACAACAGTTGAAATAGTCTCACCACAAAATTCTAACACTACATGTGTCAACATGGATAATCAGAAAAACATAATGCTGAGGGAGCAAAGTGTAGAATGCCCTTTATCATACACTACTTAAAAGCAAGCCGCAAAGTACCACAGGTGGAAAATGGGTATTCACACATGCACACTCATGCTCAGACAAACAGTAGTGGTAAAATGCACACAGAACCACCCACGTTCAGGAACGATAAACACCAAATTCAGAATTATGATTGCTTCAGGGAGAAAAGGAGAAGGAAGGAACGAGAGACAGTCTTTTATGTTTCCGGAGTCCATTTTGATTGTATGCAAATAGCGTAGGCAGAGGGGAGTTGTCTCATATCATCAATAAGCAATTCCAACAGAGTGACCCACTGTTCAATTCAGTTCTGATACTATCTGTCCAAAGACAGAATCAGATTCCACAGGATAACGGTTCAGTCCTGTAAGACTACACACCACCCCCGACTTCAGAAATCAGTCCCAAGCCTGGGTTGTTATCTTCGCTTCTGATCTATGGGTTAAAAACTGGAGGTTCCACCACCCCCCTCAAATCAAGATGCAACTGAAAGATTAGGTTGTTACCTGCACTTCTCACCAACTGGCTATAAATCAGAGATTCCCATACCGTTTGATTAATTTGCTAGAGCAGCTCACAGAACTCAGAGACATTTAACTTCCAGATCGCCAGTTTGTTATAAAGCTGTCTAAGGAACAACCAGATGGAAGAGACATCTGGAAGGGTGAAAGCACCCATGCCCTCTCATAGACGCCCACTCTCCCAGATCTCCACCTGCTCACCCTCCTGGAAGCTCTCTGAGCCCACACCTCTGGCATTTTATGGAGACTTCGTTAGAGAGGGATGGCTGATTAAATCAGTGGCCACTGAGGCATGAACTCAGTCTGCAGCCCCTTTCCCCTCTTTCTCAAGGCCAAGGAGTGAGACTAGACGTTCCAGCCCTCTAATCACAAGGTTAGTCTTCCTGGCAGCCGGCCCCCATCCTTAGGTGAGTTCCAAAAGTCACTTTATTAACATAACAAAAGACAACTGTAGGTTTCTCCTTACTTGGGAAATTCTGAAGGTCTTGGGAGCTGTAAGCCAGAAAACATGTGTGAGGAATCTGAATGACGTGAATATATTTCTCATAAATCACAATATCACAGAGGGTCATATACAATGGATTTCAAGTGTGGCTTGTTTTGTCTTGGCCACTCCATGCGCTGCGCAGTATGCAGAAGCTCAGGTCCCGTTCCCCAGTCAGGGATCAAACTCATGGCCCCTGCAGTGGAACCACAGAGTCTTAGCCACTGGACCACGAGGGAATTCTTCCAACGTTTTGTTTCGTTTTATTTTACTTTTTAGCCTTTGGCCACACCTCACGGCATGTGTGATCTTAGTTCCCTGACCAGGCATCGAACCTGTGCCCCACTGCATTGGAAGGCAGAGTCTTAACCACTGGACCAAGGAAGTACCCCCAATATGTTTTCAATTTTTCAAAGCTGATAATGGATCTATGGGTATTACTTATAATATTATTGATTCTTTTCTGTATTCTTTAAATATTTCATAATAAGACAAAAACGGTAGAGTTTTAAAGCTAATTTTCATTTATTATGACGTTAATAAACAGCTAAGCATTTGCTGTGTCCTGAAGTTTGTGTCCACGTGTGCATGCTCAGTTGCTCATCATGTCCAACTCTTTGCGACCCTGTGGACTGTAGTCCGCCAGGCTCCTCTGTCCGTGGGATTTTCCAGGCAAGTATACTGGAGTGGGTTGCCATTTCCTACTTCAGGGAACCTTCCCAACCCAGGGATCAAAGCCGCTTCTACTTTTTATCCTGCATTGGCAGGCGGAATCTTTAGTGCTAGGCCATTGGGGCAGCCCCCGTGTGAGTCTGAGATGTGCATGAAAATAAGTCAAGTATGGCCCTTGTATTCACTACAGGGAAACATGACAACTCAACACAAGAAATAAAGAATAAAAAGGGCTGTGAAAGAGAGAGAATATCAGATCTAGTTCTTGCAAGAGGTACCATTTGAGTTGGATTTCTGAAAATCAGTAGGATTTCAATGGGCACATAGAGATACTACGAGCAGTCATTTACACAAGCGTGTATCTTTGAGCGCCTCTTTTCTCAACACAAGCATTGCTCTGCCCTCGAGGCTCTTGGTCCCCTGCTCTCATGGCCCTCACATGTGGGTGTGTGTAGGAGGAAGAGATCAATTAACAAGTCATGAATGAATGAGAGAAACAGAGCAAATGACAAATGCTATCAAAAAATAATAATAATAATAGAGGAGGACAGTGATTGGTGGAGTGACTGGGTGGAGCGTGGTCAAGGCAGGCATCTGTAAGGCCGTCACGTCTCACTGGAGTCGTGCGTCATGGTAGAAGCCACCTGTCTGAAGACACGGGGAAGCATAGTTTTCTAAGAAGAGGGGACAAAAACTGCACAGAGCTAAGGAGGGAATGAGGCACTGGGCAAACAGAGCGAGGCTGAGGCAGCAGAGAGGAAGCGCACGGGTGTGAGAACCGTGCAGGGCGCAAGGATGGAGCAAAGAGACACACTATGCTTGAGATTTTATTTTGAGGCCTCCCCTAAATACGAACCAAGTAGGCAACAGAACACTATGTTCGACTCTGTCTGCCACCAGCAGATGGCAGCAGCCGTAGCAGGTCTGGGGCCATTTACTTGTAGGAGCACCTGGACTTACGAACAAGACTGTTGCAAAAGAGTCACTCCTGTTCCCCGGAGACTTCCAAGAGCCAGGGGTGCTCAGGTCCCCAGGATCAAGTGAGCAAGTCAGGCACACTGGGATATGGACTGGCTCAAAGGGCGTAGCGAGGACTCCAGACACAGGCCAGCTGCAGTCTAAACGTTTGCAATAAAGAAGGTACATCCGACGGCAGTCATCACACAGCCACGGTCTGACCCGCAACCTGAGCGTGTGCGCTGAGCGGGCAGCTGAAGGCCGGTGCCAAAGACCTCAGGCAAGGGTAGCCTAAGCAGACCGGTGACTCGTTAGCTTCCAGAGGTCTAAGGGCAGAGGCGTCAGACCTGAAAGACAAAGCTGGACTTCAACCAGACAAGGCGGCCTGAGCAAACGGAGTCAGATACAGACAAAGGGGTCAAGAGCAAGAGAAACACAGAAGGGTCAGCAACAGAAGGCAGCTTCTCAGACACTCACAGGCTTTATTACTGATAGAGGGAACCATGTCTATGGCTGGCAGAGCAGGAGATTATTCTTCTACAGACATAATAACCCAATGTCAAAGCACAGAGAAACCTGGATTTTACTGCACCACTGAGAGACACTTGGGCCTTTCTGCTCTGTAGGGATTCCCTGGTGGCTCAGCAGTAAAAAATAAAATATCCACCTGCTGATGTAGGAGACACGGGTTTGATCCCTGGGTCAGGCAGATCCCCAGGAGAAAGAAATGGCAACCTGCTCCAGTATTCTTGCCTGGAAAATTACAACCTGGCAGGCTACAGTCCATGGAGTCGCAAAACAGTCAGACATGACTAAGCAACTGAGTACACACATATTCTGCTCTGTATCTTTATCTCATAAATAGCTCTAAATTTTAAGAACATCTGCAGGAAGCATATATCCACATAAAGACTTGTACACAAATGTTCATAACAGTTTTACTTCAATACTCCCAAACTGGAAATCCAATGTCCATCAATATTTGAGTGACTAATGTGTGATGCACCCACTATTAGGCAATAAAAAGAAAGAACTGTCAATACATACAGCAACATGGGTGAACCCCAAAATAGTTATGCTGAGTAAAAAGGAAGAAAAAATATATATGCTATATGATTTATGTCATTTATATATAGAAAATGAAAACTAATCTATAATGTCAAAACGCAGGTCAGTACTTGCCTGGGGACAGAGATTAGAGGGGTTAAAATAGAAAGAGGAAATTTTTGGAAGTGATGGATCGGTTTATTATGGTGATGACTTCACGGGTGTAATACATGTCTTAATACTTCAAACTGTACACTTTACACATGTGCATGTCACATATACTGCACGTCACCATACCTCAATGAAGCTGTAAAATATATTTTTTCAGGGACTTCCCTGGTGGTCCAGTGGTTAAGAATTCACCTGTCAAAGGAGGGGACATGGGTCCTATCCCTGGTCTGGGAACTTAAGATCCTACATGCCTCAGACAACTAAGCCCATGTGCTACAAGTACTGAAGCCTGTGCTCTCTGGAGCTTGTACCCTGAAGCAAGAGCAGCCTCCACAAGAAACTCGCACACGGAATGGAGAGTAGCCCCCACTCCCCGCAACTAGAGAGAGCCTGAGCACAGCCACGAAAAGCTTGTGCCTCGACAAAGACCTAGTGCAGCCAAAAATAAAAAGATTTTTTAAATAATAATAAATAATAAATGTAAAAGTATATCTTCAGTTACTGAAATACTCTATGGCTTAACTTTGAAGATAAGATTTATTCACAAATTGTTTTAATTTTGCAAAATAAATTTGTCATGAGGTTATATCCATTAAAACTGTTCAACCACAACTTTTTAATATGCCTTGATAATAGGAGTAAGAAAACTCAAATGTTTCAGGGTCTAATTTACTTGGAAAGTCAAAGAAAATCCTGGATAAAATTGTGCAGAGGCGTCTGCTCCCAATTAACTACTATAGTCCTAAAAATATAGGCAGATAGCAAATATTCATATAATACTAGTGAATGTGATTATATACATTACCACAAAAACCTGGCTTTCTCTACTTGTTCCCTTCAGTGCACTAGAATTTGTTTTCTACTTTTAACATGGTTTAAACAGCTCTCACTAAGATTACAAAATATGGGACCTCTGGGTTTTTTCTTAGATATCACTGAGAATTATACTGTAAACTGAGCTTCCCTGGTGGCTCAGCTGGTAAAGCGTCTGCCTGCAATGCGGGAGACCCGGGTTGGATCCCTGCGTTGGGAAGATCTCCTGGAGAAGGAAATGGCAATCCACTCCAGTATTCTTGCCTGGAGAATCCCACAGATGGAGGAACATGGTCGGCTATAGTCCATGGGGTCACGATGAGTCAGACACGACTGAGTGAGCTTCCCTTTCACATACTGTTAATTGGGTTTGTCATAGTTTCTCCTCTACTTCTCAGATTAGCATTTCTTCTTGTTGGTCATTTCTTCCTGTTGGTGTATTTTGTTGTTTTATTTTCATGTCATCTTCTAACTTTTGAAAACCAGAGTTCTAGGATTTCCATCTATGTGTGTGTGTTTTAACTCAATCTGCTAGTTTTCTTTGAGTGTTCTCCCCTATTGCAATGTCGTCTGTAATGACCCACACACCCAGACAGATAGTTCTCTTTGACTTCCAGGGGGAAATGTCTAAGCACCTTAGTAGTAGACTATTATTTGACAGCCTCCTCGCTTCCCCTTCTAGCATAGTCCCCTCCTTTTAAATCTGGCTTAAACTTTAAGAAGCTTTTCCCCGATGGCTCAGTGGATAAAGAATCTGCATGCAATTCAGGAGACACAGGGATGCAGGTTCGATCCCTGGGTCCTGTGAAGGGAGAAATGGCAACCCACTCCAGCATTCTTGCCGTGAAAAATCCCATGGACAGGAAAGCATGTCCATGCTGTGCATGCTCGGTCACTCATTTGTGTCTGACTCTTTGAGACCCCATGGACTGCAGCCCGCCAGGCTCCTCTTGTCTGTGGAATTTTTCCAAGAAAGAACACTGGAGTGGGTTGCCATGCCTCCAGGTAATCTTCCCAAGCCAGGGACTGAACCTTGTCTCCTGAGTCTCCTGCAATAGCAGGCAGATTCTTTACCACTAGTGCCACCAGGGAAGCCCAGGAGACTAAGCAAGCATGCACACAAGCCTTAAGAAAGTATTATAACTTCCTCTTCTGGATTCTGGGGAAAGCCAGTTACTATGAAAACTGCGCCACCACAGGTATCCCTGAGAGCTCAGCTGGTAAAGAATCCGCCTGCAATGCAGGAGACACTGTTTGATTCCTGGGTTGGGAAGATGCCCTGGAGAAGAGTTAGGCTACCCACTCTGGTATTGTTCAGCTTCCAAGGTGGCTCAGAAGTAAAGAGTCCTCCTGCAATGGGGGAGACTTGGGTTTGATCCCTGGATTGGGTAGACTCTTGGAGGAGGGCATGGAAACCCACTCCAATATTCTTGTCTGGAGAATCCTCATGGACAGAGGTACCTGGAGGGCTACAGTCCATGAGGTCACAAAGAGTCGGACACAACTAAGCAACTAAGCATAGCACAGCACCCTGACAACACAATACTAAGAAACTGAAACCATGTAGAAATGTTCTGAGAGTCACAAAACAGAACCTAATATTGACAATACATACAAACCAAAATCCAGTCTCTAGCATTAGTGGCAATGTTCGGTTTTGAAACTTCATATACTAGAAATAGACTTTAATGTATTCTACATTATTAAATGACTAATTAAAAAAAAAACAACAACAGTGGGCTATATCAGGCCTCTCCTCTCTACCACAGTCAGGTCGGATTCTGAGCTCAGACTGATCAACAGAGTTTGTCATCCAGAGTCTTTCCTTTCTGATGACAAGTCACGCCAAATATAGCCTGTAACTAGTCTCACCTGATGTTGCAAAGCAGATATGTAACCATAACCGGTTCCTATTGGGGAAAGAAGGTCAAATTCTGTGCTTCTGGTCACCAGTTTCTTGGCTTCACTCTCTGCTATGTGAAGTGCTCTGTGGCTCCTTCAGCTTCTCTGCCGAGTATCACTCAGAGGCGCTCCCTCTAGATTACAGATGCATTCTGAACTCTGTCCTGGTTCTTCTACGCAAAATCTGTCCTGCTGTCACATCCCCAGGCTTCTGAACTAACTCGCCCTTCTATTTCCTTCCCATCCTTAACTTTCACCCTCAGCACTGTCTTCCACACTGTGTCCTCAGCAGCATCTCCATCACAACCCCAGCTGCCTTCCCAGCTCTGCAGCCTAGCCCTTCTTGGCAGAGGTCAGTAGACATCACAGTTAAAAAGCTGGAGCTTTAGAGTCCACATTAAGTATGATCTAGGTCTAACACTTACTCGCTATGAAACTTCAAATAAATTGTTCAATTCTCTCAGCTTCTATCTCCTCATAGATAAAATGAGGATATTAATGTATTATCCTTGCAGGTTGCTGTAAAGAGTAAATGAGATGGTCCATGTAAAGCACTTAGTCCTAAGCACAAAACATGATAAATCAATGCCATCACTATTTGGGATCTAACCAGTCCATCCTCAGCTTAGGGAATCTGATACATGACAGGCCTAACTTTGTCTCTGAACAAAGATGCAGTGTTGGCTAACGTGTTATATTGCATTCTGATTTCTGAATGGAAAATATTGTTTATAATGTAAAGCAATACAGAACCCACATACGAACAAGCTTTAAAAAAAAAAGTCATAGGACACTCCCACTTTATTATTTAAGGACTTAAATTTAAAGATTTAAAGGTTTAACAGGTTTTTAAAAAGTGGTGTTTTTATTATGTCATGCCTGGCACTTGAAGATACTATTTACATAAGCATTGAAGTTTCTGTATTAAAAAATATAACTCCTTGCTCTGACAGTTACCATATGTGACTAGTATAAATATAAATTACATTTGAAAAAGAAGAATTAATAAGATAAAATTCATAGAAGTCATCTATTACTGCTATTTATAAAAGGAAAAAAACCATTTCTTCCTTCAAGTATATATTCTGAAGATTTTTTTTTTTTTACTCACCAACTGATTAAGTTCTGAATAGTTATTTTCAAAGTCCTTTGACAAAGAGGACTTTAAACTTTGCTATCCCTGGATACGTTTCCACCAAATTTAAGGCCTACACAGGAAAAGAATCTAAAAAAGAATGGATATATGTATTTGTATAACTGATTCATTTTGCTATATACTCAAAATTAACACAACATTGTAAACCAACTATATGCCAATGAAGATTTTTTCTTAATGTGTGAATCAGTATTTCAAAGCTTTAAAACAAAGCATACTTTATCCTGATGGACTTTGTGCATATTTCCATCAAAAAAGACTAGTTTCAGCTACATATTTTAGCCTGTAACAAAATTTTCATCAGGATCACTTGTACTCACAAGCCTAGCATCTAAGTTCTCAAACTCCTAGCATTTTACTGAATTAGCATTAGGCCATAATATGCAGTCAGTGTTTTTGCTGATCTTCCTACCACACACTCAAAAGACTTTTTTTTTTCATCTCTGCAATCACTTTTCCTCGACACTTACTGATTACTGTCAACTGCAAAGGAGGAACACTTGTCAAGTTTTGCCTAATTCCCTTTTTCCCTGAAAAAGAATTTTTATGCCAAAGGACTTATCCCATATGCACAAGAAATGTTTGTCAGTTTCTTACCCATTTAATTTTTAAAATGAGCCCTACTTTCAGTTCATATTTTGTATCTTCTTTCAAGTACTTTCAAAACTCATGGTCTTTACTTTAATGGACATGATTAGGCATAAACATCAAAAACACATGAAATGATTCCTAACACCAGCATTTGGTGACAGGCCAAGTTGACTAATGCTTGTTACACAACAAAGACTGGTGCTATCTAAGAGAACGTAGGTGGTAAGTAAGGTTCCCTTATATGATGGCTCATATATAGTGTTTCTTTGTTTATTCCTGAAACATTTATTCATTACCTAAAATAAGCCAGATTGATCTGGACATTGGATATATAAACCTTGAACAATAAAGACACAGTCCCATTAAAACCTATGGAGCTTAAAAACCAATCAGTTCAGTTCAGTCGCTCAGTCGTGTCCGACTCTGTGACACCATGAATCGCAGCACGCCAGGCCTCCCTGTTCATCACCAACTCCTGGAGTTCACTCAGACTCACATCCATTGAGTCGGTGATGCCATCCAGCCATCTCATCCTCGGTCATCCCCTTCTCCTCGCGCCTCCAATCCCTCCCAGCATCAGAGTCTTTTCCAATGAGTCAACTCTTCGCATGAGGTGGCCAAAGTACTGGAGTTTCAGCTTTAGCATCATTCTTTCCAAAGAAATCCCAGGGCTGATCTCCTTCACCAATAGGGAATACAAATATGTTTAAAAGTATCAATATATATATATATCATAGGCATGCAGGAAGGAAACTGCAGTATAATACATGTGCTAACCTCATGTGAAGAGTTGACTCACTGGAAAAGACTCTGATGCTGGGAGGGATTGGGGGCAGGAGGAGAAGGGAATGACCGAGGATGAGATGGCTGGATGGCATCACCGACTCAATGGATGTGAGTCTGAGTGAACTCCAGGAGTTGGTGATGGACAGGGAGGCCTGGCGTGCTGCAATTCATGGGGTCACAAAAAGTCGGACACGACTGAGCGACTGAACTGAACTGAATTGAACTGAACATGACAATATGGTATAATACAGGCAACACAGAAGAGAGATCAAGAACACGGGCTCCGAAGCCAAGTAGTCTAGGGTCAAAACTCAATCCTGCTACCTAACAGGCTTGTTATTTATCATTTCTGCTCCTCATTCTCCTTACCTGTAAAGTGATTACCATACTTGCAACCCTTTCGCAGGGTTACTGTGAGGGCTACTGTGGGACCACAACTCTCAAGCATCTCTCACATTTCTGTATATCTTAAAAAGCAAAGATAGCAACTGGCTTTTGTTCCAAACTACTTTTTAAAGATATCTGTGTAGCCAAACAGAGATAGTACCCTCTCAAAAGCAAAGGACAGGAGTATATACCACGATTTATAAAACAGCTAGGTTTCTGAGGCTTACAGTTCCTCACCTAAGGAGAGTGCAATGCGATGGATCATATAGTAGGTGAGGAACTCTGGGCCTCTTTAATGTTACTCTTGGGAATTGGGGTTCAGGGAACCGGCACAAAAATGCTGATACCCTAGCTACTGTTACAGCTAAAGCAATAAAGTTTTATTGTCTATAATCTCAGGGTTTCCTGTCTTCTGTCTACTTTCATGGAACAACGGCAGACTGACTTGTCAAGCTTGCAAACAGGATAAGATAAAAACCTCAGACTCTTTACAGTTCGTAACAACAATGTGAGTTAAGACATGTGAGGTGCTTGGAACAGTACCTAGCAGGTGGTAAGTTATCAATATTGGGGTAGACAGGAAAATGCCCCTACAAAGATGTCCATTCCTCCATCCTCAGAACCTGTGAATGTATTCGATTATTTGGCAAGGAGGAATTAAGGACACAAATGGAATTAAGGTTGCTAATCAGCTGACCTTAAAATGGAGGAGTGTCCTGGACTATCCAGGTGGACTCAGTATAACCACAAGTGTCCTGAAAAGTGGAAGCCACAGGCAGAAGAGTCCGTGTCAGGTGTGGAGATGAGAGGAAGACTCTGGAGCCGACTGCTGGTTTGGAAGATGGAGTAGGTCACCAGCCAAGGAGTGAAGGGCTTCCAGAAACTGGAAATGGCAGGATAGAATCTAGAGACTCTGAAAGCAGTGTCAACTTGCCAACGTAGAGAAGCATAAGATAATAGACTTGTGCGGCTTTAAAGCACTGTGGATGGCTTCCCTGGTGGCTCATACGGTAGAGAATCCACCTGCAATGCAGGAGACGCAGGTTCAGTCACAGGGTGGGCAAGATCCTGTGGAGAAGAAACTGGCAACCCACTCCAGTAGTCTTGCCTGGGAACCCCATAGACAGAGGAGCCTGATGGCCTACAGTTCACGGGGTCACAAAGAGTCAGACACAACCCAGGGATCAAACTACCAAGGGTGTGGTAAGTTGTCATAGCTTCAATAAGACACTGATGATAATAGAATATTACCATCATCATCACCTTTATCACTATTGCTATATTGATAAATATACATTATTGTGTTATACTACTATATTACTATAACAATGTTACTATATGACTATCATTATTACCATATAAAAGAGGTTCCAGATCTTCACATGAAAATTGAGAAAGGCTCCCTAGAGAAAGTCAATTATGAGATCTGTTCAGTTAGCTGGAGGGAAAGTATATTTCAGGCTAAAGGTATGTGTAAACAAGTGAGAGAGAACACAGGACTTTCAATAAACAAAACCTGGGACAACACAGCTGACGTATATAGTGACAGATCCTGTTTAAGACATGCTGAGTTTGAGATTCTCTGGAGCATCCAAACAGAAATTCAGTAAGAGGCTGGATACAGAAGTCTGGGTGGGCTGGGGAACAGGTTAAGAAGTCACTAATGTGTATTGCAGGCTATGACTCATTGAGCATAGAGAAGGACTAAGGCGTCTGAGGAGCACTCTGACTTAAGAAACAGGCAGCGGAAGGGGGAGAATGCAGCAAGCCCACAAAGGATACTAACAAGCAGCGTCATAAGAGGGGAGGAGACTCTAGAAGGGTGACGTCACATCATTCCAGCAACGATCTGCCCAAAAAGGAGGCAAGAGTCAACAGCATCAAAGAATACCTTAGGGATATTTGTAAAACACAGATATTATACACTGAAGTGGTTACATATTAATTCATGTTTTCAAAGAATGCTAGCCATTTCATATCATTTTCAATAAATTTTCACACTGAATTTCAAAAGCTTTTACATAGATCCAACACAAACTCTAATTGTCTGTGTTCGCATCATCACCCAAGGCAGGGAGAAAACAACACTCTGATAGGGGCTCTCTCATGAGCGTTAGTTGCTGGAGCGGGCCCACCACAGCATGGAACTCAGGAGTCTTTTCTGTTTCAAAAGTCTGAGGTAACTGGGAATCATTTTAGAGTTTTAGATAGCTCTTTGACACTCTTTAATTGACAGATTCACATTTCCAGCAGAAGAGAGAATAAAAATAGTACTATTTATAAATGAGCATTCTTAACTCTTGAAACTTGGAGTTGTCAGTAAAATATATTTCCAAATTCATATGCACTTCAGACAGTCTGAAGACAGAGTGGTTACTCCTAAAAGAAATTACTTATGTAAGTTTGGTAAAGTGGAAACAAAGATTCATTGAGCCTTAAGGCCAGTTCCTCTTAGCATAGCTGTACAAGTAATAGGTACACTTTTCAATAGAAAAATGCAAATATATAATTCAAAGGAACCAGTGTTGGATGCTTATAGCTTAAAACTGTCTAGCATTATTTTCAAGCCAAAAAATCAAATACTTGGTGAAGCTCCTGAGGAAAAAAAATCACTGGAGCCTGATAGTTGTTGATTTCTTTTTGCTTAAACCACTTCTTTTTGTGATACAAAGTATTATCTGACATTAACTGGCATTTAAACAATGGATAAGTTTTCAGAGAGCTAGTACTATAAACAAGAGATTCCAAAATTCACTGTGAATTTTAAAGGTTCCTAAGGGAAATCTCTGGTGATGTTTGGGGTAATGAAGGCAGAGAGAAAAAAGAAAATAGAGTTTAAAAATAGCACAATTATAGAAACAGAAAACCCAGTGACACTGTGCTACGTTACTAAATTTTAACATTAATTCAAAGGTAATTTCCCTTTAAGGGGACTAAAGTAGAACTGTATCAGTTTAGAACTTAGTGTGTTGCTGAAAGACTTCATCTTCATATAATCCAAAGCTATAGATCTACCATTTGAAATAGCATCGAGTCACTCAATGCCCCGAAGTAAAATAATGCCATGTCCCATTCAGCCTAAACTGTGTATCAGATGGGAGGTATTGATCAAAATATGACCCATGTCTTTCATTACCAAAATTACCTGATGCTTTGTTATAAATATCTTCTGAGACTATAAAGAAACCACCTTATCCAAATTTTTTTATAGAAGAGTTTCTGAGAGCTTCTAATCAATGATTTTTTTTTCAAAACCCATTACTAGTGTTCCAAATATTCCCTAACTCAATTTACATTAGACCCAGAAATGAAATACAGAAAGAACTGATAATGAGTCAGAGATTGAACTGAATCCTTTACTTCTCCAAGCTCCAGTACATAATGGGCATCACTAAGTTATTCTGCTAAAGTGTATTTTCTAGGAAGAAAAATATTTTGTATGCCTAATGGGGAAAAGCTGAGAAGAGGGGATTTTTTTTTTGTATCCATCATAAAAATGTTGCTGCTAATGTAAATACTCAGGGAATTATGATGGAAAGTTTCCAGAAGCAGTTTTCCTGACACTACAGTTAAGAGAGCATGAGGGTTCTACAGCTCAACAGGACGTGGAACTGGTCACCGCACACTTGCAGCAAGGAGACCATCATGAAGACAACGGTAACACCCTTCTCATTATTTCTGCTTCTTCTTGTCCTAGAGCACTATGCAAATTCCACACCTGTGTCTTGGAACCTGTCAGAATCATTTTAAAATGAAAGCTGACTTTCCTCGGAATGCTGCACTAAAAGATACAGGTCCAAGGACACTAAGTCTGTGTTCATGTTCTGTTGGAGCATCCGGGTTATCACAGTCCTTGGTAGGGGATGGTATCCTCACAGCCTGACCACCTTACAGCTTGAGCAGAAAATGCTACAAAACGTTTGGGATGCTCTAAGAGCTAACTCACGCAAGGAACTTGTATCCACCCTCTGGATCTCAGTGCATTATGTATGTGTGTGTATGGACGTATGGGTGTGTGTGTATACATGTTTGTAAGTATTTATTACATAATGATATGTGCATCTTATATAAATATACATACCAAGGGTACCTAAGTATACACACTATATATTACAAAAACACATATACACACTATAATGCATGTATATACATCTGTAGAAATTAGCTGAAGTTTAATGAATTCATTGAATTTTATGAGTTTATCATTCCAAATTCATGTTAGATGTCAGTTCAGTTCAGTCGCTCAGTCATGTCCAACTCTTTGCGACCCCATGAATTGCAGCACACCAGGCCTCCCTGTCCATCACCATCTCTCGGAGTTCACTCAGACTCACATCCATCAAGTCAGTGATGCCATCCAGCCATCTCATCCTCTGTCGTCCTCTTCTCCTCCTGCCCCCAATCCCTCCCAGCATCAGAGTCTTTTCCAATGAGTCAACTCTTCGCATGAGGTGGCCAAAGTACTGGAATTTCAGCTTTAGCATCATTCCTTCCAAAGAAATCCCAGGGTTGATCTCCTTCAGAATGGACTGGTTGGATCTCCTTGCAGTACAAGGGACTCTCAAGAGTCTTCTCCAACACCACACTTCAAAAGCATCAGTTCTTCGGCACTCAGCCTTCTTCACAGTCCAACTCTCACATCCATACATGACTACTGGAAAAACCATAGCTTTGACTAGATGGACCTTAGTTGGCAAAGTAATGTCTCTGCTTTTGAATATACTGTCTAGGTTGGTCATAACTTTTCTTCCAAGGAGTAAGTGTCTTTTAATTTCATGGCTGCAGTCACCATCTGCAGTGATTTTGAAGCCAAAAAAAAAATAAAGTCTGATACTGTTTCCACTGTTTCACCATCTATTTCCCATGAAGTGATGGGACTGGATGCCGTGATCTTCATTTTCTGAATGTTGAGCTTTAAGTCAACTTTTTCACTCTCCTCTTTCACTTTCATCAAGAGGCTCTTTAGCTCCTCTTCACTTTCTGCCATAAGGGTGGTGTCATCTGCATATCTGAGGTTATTGATATTTCTCCCAGCAGTCTTGATTCTAGCTTGTGTTTCTTCCAGTCCAGCATTTCTCATGATGTACTCTGCATATAAGTTAAATGAGCAGGGTGACAGTATACAGCCTTGACATACTCCTTTTCCTATTGGAAACCAGTCCATTGTTCCATGTCCAGTTCTCACTGTTGCTTCCTGACCTGCGTACAGATTTCTCAAGGGGCAGGTCAGGTGGTCTGGTATTCCC
>SJYC01093339.1:0-12625 GCA_006408675.1 Madoqua kirkii | reverse complement strand
TGTTCCATGTCCAGTTCTAACTGTTGCTTCTTGACCTGCATACAGATTTCTCAGGAGGCAGGCCAGGTGGTCTGGTATTCCCATCTCTTTCAGAATTTTCCGCAGTTTGTTGTGATCCACACAGTCAAAGGCTTTATTGTAATCAATAAAGCAGACAGATATTTTTCTGGCATTCTCTTGCTTTTTTAATGAATGAACAGATGTTGGTAATTTGATCTCTGGTTCCTCTGCCTTTTCTAAATCCAGCTTGAACATCTGGAAGTTCATGGTTCTTGTACTGTTGAAAATGTTCACGCTCATTTTTGCTTCTCATTAAAGTCTCAGCTTTAGACATCCCTGACTCCTTAACTCTGGATTAACAGCCTCTCGATGCTAGGGGTCTCACCTTGTGCTCCCTCCAAAATGCATTCCTGCGTTCTTTTTACAAGATCCCATATCCTGCCGTCTCTCCTTCCTAAGATGGTAAGTCCTCTGAAAGCAGGGGCTCTGTATCGATCCTCCAGTTTGCCCAGCACTTAGCACAGTACTTGGAGCATAATGGCTGCCTGCGTGATTGTATGAATGAATGAATGAATGAATGGGGCCCTTGTGCCAAGTCTGAGGAACCTGAGCCAGGATATGGGGCCTGGGCATGAAAAGGATAAAACACTCATGAAAGAATCAGTAAGGACGTAATTCTTGACAGCTGGCAACTGTGTGGATACACCTCTGATTACTAACGGGCATGGGAGTGGCTACCCACTAATATTCTCACCTGGAGAATTCCATGGACAGAGAGGCCTGGAGGGCTACAGTCCACAGGGTGGCAAAAGAGTCAGGCACATCTGAGCAGCTAACACTTAAACTTTTTTTTTTCCCATGAAGAACTAATGTACTTCATGAGGTGCTGTAAGTCCTAAAAACATAAAAGCAAGAATGTAGACAAATGTTCTGGAAATAAAAACGTATTCTTTTGAAAGTGGCATGATATTTGAAGTCAAAAGACTTGGCTCTAAGCATTTATATTGTCTTTGCAGTCGTGACATTTCAGTTTCTTAAGTCATAAAATGGAGATAGTGATACCTCTACTTTGGGAGTCGTGAGGATTACGGGAACTAATGTACATAGAATCATTTCGTAAACTGCAAAATTACAGAAAGCGTTAGTGGTTACCAATGGAAAGATATTTGTATCTGTAAACAGATGAGAGTCATGCTGTAGTGACTAAATTATACATAATTCTGAGCTACGTCAGGGATGTGAATCTCAACCACCAGAGCACAGAGGAACTTGGACAGCCTCCACCGAGTGAAGTTACACCTTTCCATTCATACGATTTGAGGAATGAAAGAATCATTTCGTAAACTGCAAAATTACAGAAAGCGTTAGTGGTTACCAATGGAAAGATATTTGTATCTGTAAACAGATGAGAGTCATGCTGTAGTGACTAAATTATACATAATTCTGAGCTACGTCAGGGATGTGAATCTCAAACCACCAGAGCACAGAGGAACTTGGACAGCCTCCACCGAGTGAAGTTACACCTTTCCATTCATACGATTTGAGGAATGAATGCTCTGGTGAGACAGTGAGCCAGAGGGGTGATGGGTGAGTGTGCGTGTGTGGTGTGAGAGGGGCTGGGTGGCCTCCTTCCCTCTGCCTGGTCTGGGATGGCCTCCCATTGACTCCAAGCTTGAAGATGTTAAGCATTCGACTGTGTTTCACTCTTTGCAACCCCATGGCCTGTAGCCTGCCAGGCTCCTCTGTCCATGAAATTTCCCAGGCAAGAATACTGGAGTAGGTTGCCACTTCCTTCCCCAGGGAATCTTTCTGACTGAGGAATTGAACCCAGGTCTCCTGCATTGCAGACGGACTCTTTACTGTCTGAGCCAGGGAAGTCAAGCTTAGGCTCACATTTTTGTGTTTTCAATCTGTCAAATCAATTACATATACATTTATACTCATCTTCCTGGTACATTTTCCCTTTTAGCATTATGAAATGTCTCTTTTTCTTGTGGTGTTCTGTGCCTTGAAGTCTACGTTTTAAACTTTATTTATTTTTGTCTCATGCCCAAAATCCTTCGGCTCAGATTTCTCTCTCCTTTCCTGCTTTGCTTCCCTCAAACCCTTCCCCTTCCACCTAGATATTCTATTCGTCCTTCAAGTCTCCGCCAGGAGGCTCACAGCACTCACCATCTTTAAAGTTGTTTTTTCCTCCCTTGAAAGAGACCTCACTCTTCTCTCTCATTCCCTGGTCAGGGGTCACACCAGCTCCAAGTATTCCCAAGGTGGACTTGCAAGGGGTCCTTCCAACCAGCCTGTATCCCTGCTCCCGACAGAGACTGGACTCTCACCTGTTTGTGCTTCGATGGCTGTTCTAAGCAGAACAAACTGTAACGCTCGCATTCTGATTTGGAATTTGGAGTCTGTATGGCTTCCTGTTGCTTGCTGTTTAGTCACTTCAGTCTTGTCTTTTTGTGACCCTGTGGACTGTAGCCCTCCAGCTCCTCTGACCATGCGATTTTCCAGGCAAGAATACTGGAATGGGTTGTCATTTCCTCCTCCTGGGGATCTTCCCAGCCCAGCAATAGAACCCGCATCTCCTGCGTCGGCAGGCGGGCTCTTTACCCCTGAGCCAGCAGGGAAGCCCGGAATGTCCCAGGTGCACATTTCCTCTTGCCTGCTGGCTTTGGACATTCCCTTGTTTGCCTCCCTGACTTGAGACCTGGGACCAGGATGTGCAGTTGGCACCTTACGCATAGCATGTGCTCTGTTAAAGTCCTTAAAATAGTTATTTATTTACCTGACCCTTCCCAGGGAATTATTTGAGGGATTATGGGATTATATAACATAAAACAAAAGCATACTTCATGTTTCCAAGGGACATGTGTCCAGTTACTATATTGTGCTCAGCCATGTCTGACTCTTTGTGACCCCATGGATTGTCGGCCCCCAGGTTCCTCTGTCCATGGGATTTCTCAGGCAAGAATACTGGAGTGGGTTGCCGTTTCCTTTTCTAGGGGATCTTCCTGACTCAGGGATCTAACCCACGTCTCTAGTATGTTATACTGTTAAGCCAATTAATGCTACTTCTTTTTTAGGAAAAATGTGTGGGACCCTCATATTTGGCATGTGTGATGAACTTGGCCATGGCCAGGGTTCCATTTGACCTGTGACCCCTCTGAGTCCTGGCCCTTCCCCTGTTCTGCTCCTTCTGCTGGGACTTCTCTCTCCTCCTCCCTCATCCACTTCTTCTCCTACTTCTAAGTCCATCTCAGCTTTCAGAGCTCACTGTGGAGATTATTTTCTCTGGAAAGCAATCCCTGAAATGCTATGGGCTCAGCCTGTGTACTCCAACAGCATCCCTTCTCTCTACACTTAGCGTCCTGACACGTACATGGTTTGTTCAGTTTCTCCCTCTAATCCAACAGCTCCGGAGGCATTCACCAGGACTGTCTTGTTGACAGTTATTTCTGCAGTGCCTAGCACAGTGCCTGCTTTGTAGCGAACATGCAAATATTCATTGCACAGGAATTCATAAATGGGTAAAAGAATCCCTTTGAGAGCCCAGAACAATTTCAGAATCAGGTACGTGAGAGTCAGTCTTAGAATATTATGATCTAGCCTTTGACTAAGTGACTTTCTACTGATTTCTGTTCTATTTAACAGGTACATTAATTAGAATGTAGGTCTGGCTACTTGTAACAGAGAGCCAAATTCACAACAATTTAAACAAGAAAGACTTCTAATTCTCTCTCACAAAATAGTCCAGAGACAGGGTGTCCAGCACCGGTGATGGCAGCTCTGTTCTGTGAGATGATAGTCAGTCGGGATGCTTCTGTCTTGATCTGATCTCCACCAACCCAAGATGATGCGCTTTCACATGCTTCATGCTCACAGTAAAATCCTGGGCGGTCCAGCTTAGCCCTGGAATCCTGGGAACCTGGGACTGAGGCTAAGACCTCCTGGACCCTCTTTGGACAGCTCGAGTCTGATGCTGATTTCTAGGACTAATCATGTTGAGGCGTTTCCCACTGCTTGCCCATCCTTTGCAGGTGGCGAGGACCAAGGACTTAGTTTGAGTTGGGCAGGTATGCCAGGAATGCCAGCTGGTCTTCATGCTAAGGTCATGAGCCTTCAGCCAAGGGTGGTGTGGTTTCCTGAGGTACAGGACACACTGACTTCACAGCAAGACATCCTGACTAGCTACCGGAGAGGAATTCCTTCTAATAATGTTAAATATATTATCTATTTGACTCTAAGTAAATGTATATTACTTACTTTGTTCTAAGGTTGCCATATAACTTACAGTTGAACTGTCATTTCTTTACAGTGCCTTTCTGTTGAATTTACATTATTCTAGAGAGAAATCATGAGATTTTTATGATTAAGGTTCAAGATGAAAGCCAATCTACTCTATCAATTCTCTCATCCTATAATACATACATACTCACTCAGTTCAGACACACATACACTTCACACAATACCCTGCCTCCCACTGCATGCGTCCAAAACTCTCCTTTTCCACAACACACACACACACACACACACACACACACACACACACACGTACCCATTATCTCTGGATGGAAAGGGAAGAAAAACCAGGATAGGCAGCTTTCTAGAGCATCCGCTATTCAATCTAGAAGAAGTTGAATCAACCAAGGGTTATTACTCCTCTCATCCTCCTGCCCTGAACTAGATACATTTTCATTCTATAGACCTTGCTTCATGTCCTAGACAAAACAGGATAAGTATGAGTTAGTACCAGTTGATTCTGCCAGTTTAACAGGAAAATAACAAGAACCAAAGATCTGTCTAAAATTTGTTCCTGGCAAAGGTAATATTTGAGATATTTTCTGATCTTTAAAAAGACATCTAATTGATATGTGGCTCACAAGTAACTCTCTAAAACAGTGAGATTTACTTTTCTTTGTGTCTTTGTGTCTTTCTGCGTGAGTAGTTACTATACTTGCAGCCTTTGGGTTAATTATGATGAAAGTTAGATTTCCATAATATATGTTTTTCTTTTCTTTCCACCTTCTTCAAAGTTCTCCTTTAAGGCAGAAACTTTCCATTCTTGGTTTCATCCAAAAGACAAATATTTCTGGGAAAACACCACATTTAAGCTATTCAGCAATTCTGGTGTTATGTAACTGACCACACTAGGACTTTCAATTAACTTTGGTTACATTTTATTGAAGCGTGTCACAGACTAGAATAACTAGTGATAATTAAAGTAAAAAAAAAAACCTTTTGTATGTCTTTAAACAGGGAAAAATCCTTTTCAAAAGTGTGCAGCATCTTGTGATGATGACAGAAAGTAAATCTTTAGTCATTTGAAGTATTCTAAAGTTCACTGACTGTATTCCAAGACTGATTTTAGTCTATTTGAGTATGTTTAGTGGCAGCAGGCTTTCCTTTCAGCATTAGTTTCCATAAAACCCAAGCTCTCCCGGTTCCCCTTCCCTCTCTCTCTTGTCTTCTGGTTACTTTGGTTATCTTCAGTTGTAGATGCATTTTGAGATTGTTTAGACAATCTCTTCACGTGAGGGAGAATTATGTGGGTTAGTGATTTCAAACAACTTCCCATACGTACTAACTTGCAACTCACTTTCCCCATTTCTAGTCTCTATCTTTCTTTCCCATAACTACAATATCTCTATTTTCTTTCTCTCCATAACTGAACTGATCATATTTTCACCCACAGCAAAATGCCCCTCCCATTTTCTCTTTGTTTTCATGTCTCCACCACAATCCCAGTGTCCCACTCTTAAAAACTTGCAGGTCTTTTTTTTTTTATTCTTCCCCTCTTCATTTCCTTGCAACATGCTGCCTATCCTCAAGTTGCAACACTTGTTTTTCCAAAATGTCATTCAGACTCTATTTCAAAATCCTTATCTTGTCTCAGCCTAGGTGTTGATCATTTGGCAAGTACATGACTGTAATAGCTTCCTATCCGATGACCCTACCATTCCACTTTCTTACCTCTAAGCCATCCTTTGGACAAGTATTAGAATCATCTTGTTCACACTCTTTAACCATTTCAGTTTCCTCCAAATCAAACCAGGAATCTCCGCCAACCAACTTCTTTATTTAAACTTCATTTCCCTGGACTATATTAGCCACTTTTCTAAGCAATTATTGTCCTCTGAAGCTTCTATTCTTCCTACTGGAAGACTTCCTTTTCTTCCTTCTAGTACATCTTGCTTTGTCTTTTTTTTTTTAAAAAAAAAAACCTTTTGTATGTCTTTAAACAGGGAAAAATCCTTTTCAAAAGTGTGCAGCATCTTGTGATGATGACAGAAAGTAAATCTTTAGTCATTTGAAGTATTCTAAAGTTCACTGACTGTATTCCAAGACTGATTTTAGTCTATTTGAGTATGTTTAGTGGCAGCAGGCTTTCCTTTCAGCATTAGTTTCCATAAAACCCAAGCTCTCCCGGTTCCCCTTCCCTCTCTCTCTTGTCTTCTGGTTACTTTGGTTATCTTCAGTTGTAGATGCATTTTGAGATTGTTTAGACAATCTCTTCACGTGAGGGAGAATTATGTGGGTTAGTGATTTCAACAACTTCCCATACGTACTAACTTGCAACTCACTTTCCCCATTTCTAGTCTCTATCTTTCTTTCCCATAACTACAATATCTCTATTTTCTTTCTCTCCATAACTGAACTGATCATATTTTCACCCACAGCAAAATGCCCCTCCCATTTTCTCTTTGTTTTCATGTCTCCACCACAATCCCAGTGTCCCACTCTTAAAAACTTGCAGGTCTTTTTTTTTTTATTCTTCCCTTCTTCATTTCCTTGCAACATGCTGCCTATCCTCAAGTTGCAACACTTGTTTTTCCAAAATGTCATTCAGACTCTATTTCAAAATCCTTATCTTGTCTCAGCCTAGGTGTTGATCATTTGGCAAGTACATGACTGTAATAGCTTCCTATCCGATGACCCTACCATTCCACTTTCTTACCTCTAAGCCATCCTTTGGACAAGTATTAGAATCATCTTGTTCACACTCTTTAACCATTTCAGTTTCCTCCAAATCAAACCAGGAATCTCCGCCAACCAACTTCTTTATTTAAACTTCATTTCCCTGGACTATATTAGCCACTTTTCTAAGCAATTATTGTCCTCTGAAGCTTCTATTCTTCCTACTGGAAGACTTCCTTTTCTTCCTTCTAGTACATCTTGCTTTGTCTTTTTTTTTTTTTTTTCCTTCAAAGCTAGTGGTAACACAGCCTTAATAAAAGCTGTAGTTATCTGTGAGTCCTTAAGGGCACTCGCCACCTGGCCCCTTTTCGCAGCTTCCTCTCAGAGACACACTGCTCAGTACCCCGCTCTCTAAATCTGCACCTGCTGTGGTTTTATAAAGTCATTTTAAAATTTTTTCCCTTTATGTTCTTTTTCTGCTTCTAGAGTATAAGCAACCTTAAGGTAGAGATAATATCTAAGATTTATTTATGGTCAGTTCAGTTCACTCGCTCAGTAGTGTCTAACTCTTTGCGACCCCATAGACTGTAGCACGCCAGGCCTCCCAGTCCAACTCCCAGAGCTTGCTCAAACTTATGTCTATTGAGTCAGTGATACCATCCAACCATCTCATCCTCTGTCATCTCCTTCTCCTGCCTTAAATCTTTCCTAGCATCAGAGTCTTTTCCAAGAGTCAGTTCTTCGCATCAGGTGGCCAAAGTATTGGAGTTTCAGATTGAGCATCAGTCCTTCCAATGCATATTCAGGACTGATCTCCTTTAGGATGGTCTGGTTTGATCTCCTTGCAGTCCAAGGGACTCTCAAGAGTCTTCTCCAATGCCACAGTTCAAAAGCATCAATGCTTCGGCGCTCAGCTTTCTTTATAGTCCAACTCTCACATCCATACATGACTACTAGAAAAACCATACCTTTGACTAGACAGACCTTTGTTAGCAAAGTAATGTCTCTACTTTTTAATATGCTGTCTAGGTTGGTCCTAACTTTTCTTCCAAGGAGCAAGTGTCTTTTAATTTCATGGCCGCAGTCACCATCTGCAGTGGTTTTGGAGCACAAGAAAATTTATACTTATATTTCTTTATATTAAATTTATATGTATTTACTCAGCAACAATTACTGAGCACTTGCTGAATTTCTAGCATGAATTTGTCTATGTGTTTCTCTGTTAATAGGTCAGATAGTTATTTATTGAGCATCTACCATGTGTTAGGTACTGTGTGAGCTGCTGGAGTACAATGATGGGGAAACTGACATTTCCTCTGCCTTCACAGAGTTTGGGGAAAATGGATATTTATTGAATAATCACACAATTTGATGAAAAATTACAAATGTGATAGAACTGCAAAGGGAGAAGGTGCCATGAGAGCACATATTAGGGTGCTTTAGCCCAAATGGGAGAGGAGAGGAAGGAGGAATGTCCTCCAAAGAGGGAATCACATGAGTAAAGGTTCTGGGATGGTGGAGAGCCAGGTATGTTTAAGACATTGAAAGAAGACTGGAGGTGGGGGACTTCCCTGGTGGTCCAGTGGCTAATACTCCATGCTTTTAATGCAGGAAGCCTGTGTTTTTTTCCTGGTCAGGGAACTAGTCCCACATGCCACAGTGAAGACTGAGGATCCTGCATACTGCAGCTAGGGCCCGGCACAGTCAAGTACATAAATAAGAAAGAAAGAAAGACTGGGGTCTCTGAGCTCAGAGAGTGTATAGAAAGTGAAGTGGATGGAAGAGGCAAACCTGGGCAAGACTTTATGGAATATGAAGAGGATCTAGGTTTTTATTCTTAGCAATGGGGAGCTACTAGAGGGATTTAAAATAGGTAGCCAGTGGAAATTTGCTGTGTGACTCAGGGAACTCAAACTGGGGCTCTGTGACCATCTAGAGGAGTGGGATGAGGTGGGATGTGGGAGGGAGGGTCACGAGGGAGGGTATATAAGTATACCTATGACTGATGCATGTTGCTGTATGCCAGAAACCAACACAATATTGTAAAGCAGTCATCTTTCAATAAAAATAAATAAATTGAGAAAAATAAGAAAAGGAGGTGATGGTATGGTGATTTAAAAAGATTACTCTGATCCCTGCATGGAGGTAGTTTGAGGCAGGAGAATACACAAAGTGTCGTGTTTTTCTGTGCCATATAGAGACTTGATGTTGCTCACTGACTAGCCAGTCTGATTCTTTGTATCATGAAATTTTTGCTTCAAGCTGCAAAATCTTGAGCGACTCAACCTAGGGTCTGCTTTTTAGTCAGTCTCTTGTAGCTTTTGCAACTTATTGACTTAACACCATTATCACCATTGACAACCTTAACTGAGTATTAACTATGGTGCCAGATACTGTGCCAAAGACTCATTAAATTCTCACTCTGAGCCAATGAGGAAGGTGTTTATATCTCTGATTTTTACAGACTTAGAGATGAGACCTTGCCTCTGAGAGAACTGAATTGATCAGGACTCAAATCTAGGTGTCTCTGACTACATGTTCTAGCAGCTTTATTTGGGTTTTCGGTACCACTTCAATATATTATGGAAAAAAAGAGGTTCCTTTAGCCCTGAAACAAGAAATAATTTGGCTCATTGTCCAGTAACTTCTTCCAGAGTCTTGGTCAAAGCCCATCCCAGCATTAGGTCACCTACCTCCCATTTTGTAGAATGTTTTGTTACGTATCACAGAGACCTGCTATTATGTCTGAACTGATTGTTCTAAGTTTTGATCTTTTCAACCATGTGAACACATTTCTGGATGTCCTTTACAGAAATCTGTAATTAGATTAGCTTATAATGCTTATTAGCCCAACTTACAAACAGTATTCCAGTAACCAACTTCCTCCCCAGGAGAGTATCATCAACAGTTAAGAGTAACCACCCCCAACTGGTAAACTATTAGTTGAAAAGCGTTTATCAACGTGGCCAGAGAAGTCTTCTGCCTTTGGCCTGCCATCTGTCAAGTGCTATTTATGCTTCTTCGGTCTCCATTTTCTACTCCCTAAGGCAGCCTCTTCTTTGGTTGTAGTAGTTGGTCCATCTAAAATTGACTTGTAATTTGCTTGCCTAAATAAATAACTCCCTAATAACAGAGCATAGGAAAATTTTAACTCCTACCTCATAGTATGTCTGTGATAATTAGTAAAAATAACTTTGGGCTCTCAGAAAATAGTAACAACTCTCTACTGCTTTGAGTGTTTGGAGGACTGGTCATCTTTAACTAAGCATGACTGGTTCCTTACCTTTTGCAACTCAAGGTTGAAAGTTCAAGCAAAGAGTTGGGAATGGAGCAACCCCAGTTAGCAGAGCTAGAAACAGCCACAGCAGGATGCCCGGCTGTCGGTGGAAGGCTGAAGAAGGAAAGTTAATAAGCAACATAGCCGATAAGCCTGAAGATTAGGGGGATGCATTTCATAGGGATGTTGAGAGGATTAAGTGGTTTACATTTGGACAAACCTTTGATATTGTTGGGGAAAGGAGTTAAGAAGTAACAGATCTATTTGTTTATGTACCTCACCAAAAGTTGTTTTTTAAGGGACCTGTAGAGAGCTAAGCTTCCCAGGTGGCTCAGAAGTAAAGGATCGTGCTGCCAGTGCAGGAGCTGTGGGTTTGATCCCTGGGTCAGGAAGACCATCTGGAGAAGGAAATGGCAACCCACTCCAGTATTCTTGCCTGGAGAATCAATCCCATGGACAGAGCAGCCTGGCCGGCTACAGTCTATGGGGTCAAACAGAGTCGGACACGACTGAGTGACTGAGCGTGCATGCGTGGAATGCAAAAGGTATATATAGTTTGTGAATAAAATGGTGCCAAGTGGCTATTATCAGTTCCACTCAAAAGTGGGAAAGTTTTTCAAGCTCATCTGTTTAGGTAAGGGCTTTAGGAAAGCAGAGGCAATATGCACTCAGCAGCCCTGATTCGTGGAAGGAGAGTCCTGACCCCTCAGTTACTTAGCTTTTTTCACATAGCTGTTGTTGTTATTACTGTTGCTGTCTTTGGACCGTTTTCCCCTATACTTTCCATGGGCGCAGGACATCACAGTCCAGCAGTGAGTTTGAGGACAAAGCCTTGGCTTTCCCATTTCTATCTTATGCTGATGTTGCCGTCTTTAAGACAGGTTTTTGCCTACTGATTTCCAAGTACAATGTCTATTATACTTGCACTGCTCCAACTCTTCTGTCACACAGTAAATCTGTGACCTGAGCGGACATCGAAAGAACCAAATGCAGATTGCAAACCAAATGCAGTAAATGAACACAGAATTACACTGAAGGGAAAGAGTGTCGGGGTAGGGAGAGAAGAAGATACATTTTTATTCAAGGCCGCCTATGTTCCAAAAGCACTCTCTCAGGTGCTTTATTTAGCATAGTTTATTCTGTTAGCTACTTTACATAGGATAGTTTATTTAACACTCACGATAGGCGTGAAAGGAAATATGAGGACAAGGCTCTGAGAAGAGAGGGTCAAGCTCTAGGTTGAGATATAACAAGTGTCTCATCATTTACCTAGGCACATAATATTACTCCATGTCAACCTACATACATAACTATACTAGTGAATATAAAAATTGTGAATTTTTATGTTTTTTACTCTTTTCTTACAGCCACAGATGTAGAGTAAAATTTAGAAAAGCGTGATGTCGTAGAAGCCAATGACTAAATAAATGAATAAATGGAATATATAAACTCTGTATTTCCATTTCTTGATAGATTCTCTTAAACAATCTGCACACAAGCTGCTTATATTTGCTCTTACCAGTTCTCTATTTATTGGCCCTGAGCAAGAAAAAAATTTTTTTTTCTCTCATTTGGGGTTCTTCCATATCTCTTCCCTTTTCCTGTTATATCCTAAGAATCTTTTATTGCTCCTGACTTCCAGTGATCACCAAATATGGTGACGTAAAACTATTCTTAGCAACATCCCAATGCTTTAAGAATAGACATTTTCTGATTTCCTTCCCCTCCCCTCAGCTAACAAATTTCAAATGTACAGTACCTGTTAACTATAAACATAATACTGTACAGTAGATCTCTAGCACTTTTTCATCACTGAAGAGCAACTCCTTATTTCCCCCTCCCCTAGCTCCTGGCAACTACCCTTCTACTCTCTGCTTCTACAACTTTGATTAATTGAGATACGGCATGTAAATGGGATCATGCAGCATTTGTCCTTCTGTGACTGGCTTACTTAACTTAGCATAATGTCATCTAGGTTCATCTGTGTAGTTCAGTTCAGTCGCTCAGTCATGTCTCACTCTTTACAACCCCATGGACTGCAGCACGCCAGGCTTCCCTGTCCATCACCAACTCCCAGAGCTTACTCAAACTCTTGTCCACCAAGTCAGTGATGTCATCCAACCATCTCATCCTCTGTTGTCCCCTTCTCTTCCTGCCTTCAATCTTTCCCAGCATCAGGAATGAGTCAGCTCTTTGAAGCAAGTGGCCAAAGTATTGGAGTTTCAGCTTCAGCATCAAGTCCTTCCAATGAGTATTTAGGACTGATTTCCTTTAGGATTGACTGTTTGGATCTCCTTGCAGTCCAAGGAGATCTGTGTAGTTGCATATGACAAGATGTCCTTCTTTTTCAAGGCTGGATAATATTCTGTTGTCTCTATATATCACATCTTTATCCATTGATGCACTGAAGTACATTTACATTGTTTCCACATTTTG